>JABUQX010131641.1:0-7500 GCA_015478945.1 Trachelipus rathkii
ACACAATACATTTTAAACCATCTTTACACACCCTCCCAAAAATTTCTACCAATCCTCTCACTCTTCAGATTGGCCACACAAATCCAAATCCGCGTACAATAAGCAGAGCACCCTCCACTCTCTTCCATTTTATATCATTCCAACACCTTCCCCTATTACCATTACCTCTAATTCTTTCATAACCCCATCCATATACAAAATAAATAACTAAGGGGACATAACACATCACTTCCTCACTCCACTATTAATATTAAAAACAATCACTTTCCCTAACCACCAGTCTTACAGACGCTCGCCAATCTATTATACATACTTTATGCCATCAGAAGCACCCTAAACCACCAGCACCTTATATCATTAACACCTGCCACAGAGCTTCCCTCTTAATCCTATCATTCGCCTGTTGTAAGTCCATAAACCCTAAATACAATTTATTCTTCTCTCATTTTCTCAACAATTTTTTTTAGAGCGGAAATCTGATTTGCACATCTATTTCTGAATGCACCTTGTTCTTCGCCAATCAGTCCCTCAGCACTCGACGCACTATTTCAACCAAAATACCAGCATATATCTCTTTCCTACAACACACAATAAACTAATTCCATATAGTTTCTACAGTTGCCCATATCCCCCTTACCCTTATTATATAAATGTACTATTACAGCTATCCTCCATTTCTTCGGAACTATACCCTCCATAAAGCTTTTTTTGTTATTTTCTATTTTTTATATTTCTTTCATTTTAATCGAGCATATATTCTTTTCTTCTTTCTTTCCATGTTTTTTCTTTTTTATCATTCACTCGTAATTCCCTCAACCTACAGATTTATGTTTTCTTTCTTAGGTTAGATGTCCTTTGTCCTATTGATTCTTTCTTCTTCTTTTTCTTCTTTACTAATTAAATCATCCACAAAATATTTATTTATTCTTATACCATCAAACCCACACATCTCACTAAAACCTCTTTGTCGTGATATTTTATGGATGAGGACACGCGGGTTTCAGGTCATTCCAATAAATATTTCTGTGCTAGGTTTAAACGTTATCAAACTTTTAATAACGTGCTGAAATTAGGTCCAAGGTCATATGAGATATTATTCTAAGGTTCTGTTTGAAGCTGTGCGAGAACGTTTGCAAATTAATCAAGATAAAATCTGTAGTTTTACTCGTAGAATAATATTTAAAGAATCCGCCAATCACAATTTTAAGACGAAGGGTACAAAAAAGGCAAAAAAACCATCCTATAAAAACTCTGCCAAAACTATGCATATTCTAACATATTAGTAATTTTACCAAGAATCATACATTCTAACTAGATAAGTCTAGAAATAATTACAAACCTAACATATTTACATGTAAGTAGATATTCTATCACAATGCTAACATAAACGGCCTTATTATAAAATAATAAAATGAGTGAATTATGAAAAATCTAACTGTAAATAAATAAAGCAATAAATAAATTAATTAGTTTTTTCCAAAATTAAAATAAACTTTGTCGGATCTGCATGAATTGGCGAAAAGTTATAGGCCTTCAGGCACATATATTTTGGAACACTCTTCGATTTACTTGCTAATATTTTATCAATCTGAAAAGCGTTCTCTCCCACACTTTCCCTCACATCCATTTCTTCAGTCACGAAAAAATACCATCATATTCTCTCGCATCTTACTCTCTCTCGTCCTCTCTCTCTCGTCTCGTCTCGTCTTCTGCTCTCCTCTCTCTCTCTCTCTCCTCTTCTTCTCTCTCTCTTCTCTCTCTCTTCTCTGCTCTCTCTCTCTCTCTCCTCTCTCTCTCTCCTCTCTCTCTCTCTCTCTCTCTCTCTCCTCTCCTCTCTCTTCTCTCTCTCCTGCTCTCTCTCTCTCTCTCTCTCTAACGCTCTCTCTCTCTCTCTCTCTCTCCTCTTTACTCTAAATCTGCAATTTGTTTATTTTCGTACTTCCTTGAAAAAGAGCTTCCTATTCCTTTGTAAACCCCCATCCTCCTTCCAACTATTCATTTACCGGGTTGATTTCCTCCTACTGATGCGAAGCTAGTCTTTCCTTTTTTCGCTCCTATATATCCGTGGCCTTCATTCGATGATCTCATTATTCTTTTATATATAATAATGATATATATATATATATATATATATAATTATAATAGATAATATATATATAATACATATAATATACGTGAGTATACTATATATAAAAACACTAGAAAAGGTATACTATATATGATTTCAGATTCTTTATCAGTTAAGGACTTTTGTAACGCTGGCTCTCCTGCACTAAAGAACAATTTGATTACTGACGATGGCTCTCCCGCATTGAAAAAATCCATTTTCCCCCTCCCCCTGGAGTTATTCCGATCACCTAAAATTGAAGAGTCTATGGATGTGGAGGAATCAGTTAAAGACATAGTATGTGGTGTTGTTTCTCCGTTAATAAAGAAAGGGTCCTCGTCTCTACTAGTAAATGAGGAACCGTCTTCACCTATAATTGAAGCGAGCCTCCCACCGGAGCTTATTCAACAGCAAACAAAAAGAATTTCTGAGTCTCTCGGTTAGTTTTCATTTTAGGTTTATTTTTAATAATAATAATCGCTCATTATACTTAGTCATAATTATTATCTTCCAAGTTTCCTAAAATATTTTTCATTGATTTGCTCTGAACTTATGTATGATGAAAGGATGGGAGGTGAGGGACGTATTATGAAAGGATTGGGGAGGGGGGTTAGTTAATTAATTCACTAATTCTTAATTAAACGTAATATAACTTTGAATTCCCATTTTTAATTCCTTTCTCTGAATCTGAATTGGAAAGTTTAATTTGACTTTTACATAATTAGTAAGAATTCTCCTTTCCTAATTGTAGATTATTTATTAACCATTTCTTTTAAAAAAAAAAAAAAAAACTCGTTTAATACTTGTACTACAGTTTTCATTTCTGTCCACCTATTATTGTTTCATGTTTATAAAAGGATCATTGAGAGGGAAGCACTACGGAATCCGAAAATGTTTATATACCGTGGTTGTTTCAGTACCTGTACCATTGTTACTCGTTATTCCTACTAGGAAAGAATGTAAAATATGAAATTTTCATTTTTGCTAGCAGCAGCCTTTTAGAATGTGAAGCTAGTCCTGTATTTCTTTCCGTAAAGAGAATCTATAGAATAAAGGCTTGTTGAACACTTTTTAGATTTCAAAAATAATGATGAAAAATAAACAAATGTCTATATTTGATAAATGACAAATAGTATGCCATATATGTCGACAACGAGGTTGCATTGTTGCATATTTAGTGGGTTTGACAGATACTATAAGCCTTGAGTATACTGTTGCTGCTCCAGCATTGTTGCATATTTACATATTTAGTGGGTTTGACGGAGTATACTGTTGCTGCTCCAGTTTACCATATATCTTTCCTACTTTCGACCATATAGTATTTACTGGGGCGGACACAATATTGGAGACTTGTGTGAAATTTGAAAGTGATAAGTGGGGTATAGAATAGGGAAAAAGATATATTTTTATGAAAGTTTTGCAAGTAAATAAATATGAATCGTCAAAGTATGAAATTGTTTAAAAATCCAATGGTATCTAAGTGAATTAAAAGACAGTAGTTTACTTACTGGTTTTGTTTTACATATTTAATTAGTTAAAATAAGAATAGTAGTTTTCCTTCATTATTCCAAATGATACATAATTTAAAAAAAAAAAAAAAAAATTTTGCTATTTTCTTTATTTTATTTTTTTTCATTTTCTTGTCCATTTTTATTTTTTAGATGTTTGTGTATGGGGACCAGAATCTGCAACTAATAGTCCTGTTGTTGCGATGCCTGAGCTACAAAACTGCAACGACAACTTGGGTAATATAGCAGGTAGTAGTAGTTAGTAGTAGTAGTAGTAGTAGTAGTTGAAGCTGATATAAAACTTTTAATTGCCTCTGTAAATATTGATATAAACGATCAAATAATTCAGTTGATTAAATCAATTGATTATTTTATGAAAAAATCATGATTTTTTTAATTTTTTTTATTTGTTTGCTTTTTTAGGCAAATTTTTTTCCTAAATTAATAATTATTCCTAGTTATCACCTGCTTAATGATAAGTATATTTTATCTATTTATTTAATAAGCAAATTCATCAATGTAGTTTTAAATCATTTTCAATAAAGAAATAAATAAAATTAGATTACTCAATATTATACATACATAACATGAATTTAAAATAACCTATCATAAGTCAAATAACACCTAAATTTGTTTAAACGAAAGTTTGAAGGTTAATATTAGGATTATTACAATTTTATCAAAATAATAAATTGCAAAGGGATTGTGCCTAAAAAA
The DNA here is from genome assembly GCA_015478945.1 of Trachelipus rathkii. Lineage (NCBI taxonomy): Eukaryota > Metazoa > Arthropoda > Malacostraca > Isopoda > Trachelipodidae > Trachelipus > Trachelipus rathkii. The sequence continues at coordinate 4,333 of JABUQX010131641.1, forward strand.
TCAAAAATCTAAAAAATCATTGATTTTTTGATTTTTTTAAAAAATATCAACAAAAAAAATCACCAATCCTGCTAAAAGGTAATTAAGATATTTGTATATAATAAATTCTTACTTCTCTTATTTAATCATCCTTATTACTTTGATTTTTAGAATCGAAAGTTTCGCCGAATACTGAAACGACGAAACCCTTGAAAGGAAAGAGACGCTCCTCCAAGAGGGTTTCCCTTCTTGTACACCCCGACAAAGAGAATGCTGGCGATGCTCCTACCATTAAGTACCCGGTGACACCCAGGAGGAGGTCCTCCCGCATTTCATGTGAGTATTTTTTTTTTTTTAATATAGTTCGCCCATCATGGGCATTGCCCTATTCTAGGAGGTGAACTAGTCTAATTAATTGCTACCTAGGATCCCAACGAGAGGAATCAAACCCTGAACCCTTACCTCACTCGAGTCAGACTACTGTGATGTACCTACGGTTGTTTTTGTTTTTCCTCCTCCCTTATAATTTTGCCTTTCATTCATTTAAGACTGTATATAAAATACCTTAATACTAAAGTTAGTACCGAATTTAAGATACCTCATTACGTGGATAGAAGCAAATATATTCTATGCCCTAGGTAGTAATTGCCTAGAGTAGTTTCCCCTTCTAGAATAGAGCAATGTCCGTCGGGGCTAACTTTTAAAAAAACAAAAAAATTATACCAATCTACGTTGTGTCCAAAAAAAAACAACCAAAAAAAAAACATTAGATTACTTAATAATAGAGTATGTTCTTTGTAACGAAAAATTAAGTTAAGTATACTTTTTCAAACCAAGGATTAGAGTGCGCAGGTTATCTAGGCTTGATAGGAAGCCCTCCTTTTTTTAGTTCAAAGTATATATTGTGAAAGACCTTTAAAATCCTTTATTTGTGAATCCTGTATGTCATTTTAGTAGACGGTAAATTCTAGATTATTCAGTAAATATCTGCTCGAAGTTGAAGATAAAAATGTATATGTCATTGTGGAAGTGTGAAAAAGTGTCAGTATATGCCACATAATGCACCCCACAAGCCCTCTCGTCGCTTTAACTTCACCATAATTTTAGGCACCGTACACAACCTTAAGACAACTAATAGGTAAAAATAAAATAAGAAAAAAACACGGATACTATTATTATTTTGTTGCAATATGCCACACTCTATTCTTAAGAGAGTTCATTACAACTAGCGATGGCACAATGCCAGAATAATTCAGATTCCAGAAAATTGCCGATTTTTTTCAATCCTCAATGCCGATTGAGATTCGTCGTCCTATCACTAATTATAATCTTTGCAAATTGTGGCTATCTTTATTTTTTTCATAGTAATAATAAATCTTATATTTTAAGCACTGAAAATTTTCACACAATTTTTAACGATAGACAGAAAACATTTCTATAACTGAGCATATAAGGCTAAACTTAATGGCATTTTATTATTATTATTATTATTATTATTATTATTATTATTATTATTATTATTATTATTAATATTATTATTACTTATCTACTATATATTATTATTATTCCGCCATTCATCACCTGTCCCGCTTCCCATAACTGGGGAGGGGGTAGGGCGCCTCAAAAATGCACTGGAGTGAATCCGTAGGCATGCATGAGCGCAGTTTTTAGGGTATATATAAGTAGTAGCGGGGTGAAGGAAGAGGATTGAAATTTAATTTAGAGATAATTAGGTCGAAAAATGAGGGGAGGGGAAGGGGAAAAGATGAGGAGGGGGAGGAGATCGGCAGAGGAATAATAAAAATCATTATAACTCTTTATATATATATGATTATTATATTATTTATATTATTATTATTACTTACTTATGTATTATTTATTTATTATATTAGTATTATTTTAATTGCTCTATGTATTATATTATTTATTATTATGTATTATTATTTATTATTATTATTTAGGTGTTGAAACTGTGATGTGGAAATAAGAGGTATAGATGTAAGGTGGATTTTGAAATGAGGAATCCGGATGAAGCATGTACGGACTTGTGGGTTTGAGAGATAAGTGTTGGAATGAGAGTGTTATTAAGATGTTTGGTCAAGATGGAAAAGGATGGCATGTTGGGGACGGGGTTCGATCCGTCTGTGACTGCGTGTGGGTGGTAAAGTGGATGTATATAGGTCAGTGTGTTGAGAATCGACAGACTGGGAGACCTTAAAAAAAAAGTGGATTGAGTCAGTAAAGGAATGTGAATTTGGTTTAAGCTAGAAGAATAGCGGGACCTCTGGGGTAAATTTATGGGTATGGGGGGCATTCTTTTCAGTTTATGTCATGTTCTTATACTTAGCTCTTCTGTTTCCGGTATATGTAGCGCACCCCACTCTCAATCTTGGGACACACGGGAAGATAAAGAAAAATTAGAATTTTTTTTTCTTTCTTTCAGCCTCTTCTCGGCTCCAAAGACCGGGGTTGGGTGCGCAAACAAGCAACGTAAACAGAATATAACAAGAAATAGAACCAAAGGAAAAAGATAAACTCTCTTCATACCCTTAATTGCGAGCCCGTCGCACCAAATCCACTCTTAGAGTTTCACCTGCTCGTGACAGATCCACACTGTGGTATGGCGTGTGTGTCGGGCTCATTCCCTGGGCCAGGTCAACAACAATGACCCACCACAAGACCACGCCTCTCACTCCTATTATGCACCATTCCTCTCGCTTAAACCAAACTCAATATTTCCTTTCCTTCAAACACTATTACTGACTCAATCCACTTTTTCATCTGTCTCCCAGCTGTTGGCTTTCCTCCACACACGCCACTATACAACCGCTTAACCAATCAACTAAATTCATCCTTTCCAAATGACCAAATCGCCTTACTACACTCATTTACTCCTTTCGTCTCACCACACAAATCTCTAATACCTTCATTCCTCATTTTATAAAATCTTCCCACATCTAAAACCATCATAAGACTATTTGATCCGTCTAAGCAGATTGCACCTTAGATTTATACCTCATATTCCACACCACGGTTTTACTACTATAATTTAATGCTGATGTTACATAACTTCATTCAAAACACTAGCACACTCAGGACTTAGTCCCCTTGCATTCACGGTAGATTTAATTGCATCAGCCACCTTTATATCACTTAAAACTTTCGTACTACACTCCTCTTCATCTGTTC
>JABUQX010131641.1:12500-17500 GCA_015478945.1 Trachelipus rathkii
GAAAAGGGAAGACCAGTAATGACATGGAGATCATTACTGAGGGATATGGAGAGAATTGGGAAGAGTTGAATGGATTAATTAAATCTGCCGCCGTAAACAGAATGAGATGGCGGGTCATAACGGAAGCCCTATGCTCCTTCGATGAGTAACATGAAATAAGAAAGTAAACAAGCATAATAAAAAATCAATTGAAATCATTCTTCGCTTTTACATAACACTCTTTGTGAATCATTTTCAAACTTTTTTTTGCAGGTATCACATCGTTTTTCTACTCTTTAAACAAGCTCCCAAGATGTAAGTTCTTTGTGGCACATTCAGAATTTCTTTAAACAATCTCCAATTGCTCTTTCTGTATACATGGACGTCGTCCATCCTTGTAAGGGGTAAATGTCAAATCTTGTGTGTAGCTCTACCCGCAAGTCCCTACTTGACAGGAGAGAGTCAGGTCTCTTCTCTCATCACCTTACTTACTCTTTACAAACTCTGTATCTGATATTTGAAATCTTGCATCGAAGTCATCTTATTCCATTACTTTTGGATCTCGTTTTAACGTTTAGGAAATTTTTGATAAATTCTCTCAAATGATAGACTATAGATCTTTATTGAATCTAGAACATAAACACTTTTATAATAGTGAAATGATAATTCATTTATAAATAAAGTACACAGCTATTTACTTATTTCAGTAACAAATAATGTTGTTAATATGTTTTGAATTTTTCAGTAAATTTGGTTTTTGGCTCCCAAAACGGTTCTCTTCCAATATCTGAAGCGACAGAAAAATTCACTCATCGTCATGGAGGATTCCCGAAATTTTCAGCTCTTTACAGATTTGACGGGGATAGTAAGGAGACTTTGTGTGGGAAGCGTGAAATATATCATTCTCCTCCGAAAAACACCCCAAATGAACCTATACCAAAAATTGTGGGCGGGGTACCAGCTCCTTACGGTTCCTATCCGTGGACAGCTCATATTGAAAGTCTCAATTTTGAAGGGTTCGAGCACGCCTGTGGAGGTACCATCATTTCAGAGTTTTTCATAGTGACAGCTGCGCACTGTGTTCATGGTCTGAGTTATCGCGAAGTTAGAGTAAAAGTTGGAGACTTCGATTCCAAAGTGAAAGATCCTGCCGAAAAGACATATGAAACAGACTCGTGGAAGGTTCATCCGGATTTCCAAAAAGGTGAGAAATTTCATGTAAAGCTTGTAATCTGCATTTTAAAAATATTTTATCACCTTTGAAAGAGGATGGTAATATATCACTAGACATTAACATTGACAATGCTAGGGTTTCCAACCCATGCATATTCGTGGTAGATATTAAACCAGCATTCGATACGTACTACATTCCAATATATATTAAGGGCCGGTATAAAATCGTTAGCTTTCGCAGTCTACGTTAGTACTAAATAAACTCGGTCATGGACGAACCTCGTGAGCAACTTTAGTTACCTTGTTAACAAATGATTGTTATTCAAATCAACTTTATACTCTTAGATAGATTTATCTCTCGGCCCTTTGCTCTTCTCATACCCAAAGAAGGATATGTTAGTTAGAGACCAGTCTGGAGAACCGGTAATTTTCTTTATCCCATTTTAAAATTATGTTCCCCTGATCTCGGTTCTAACCCAATTTATTTTATACCAATTGTTTTTTTTTTTAAATATGGTTCCGGTTTCACCCCAAGAAATGTTTTTGTTTCGGCTTCGTGACCTCGGTTAGAGGACCGTCATTTCGGTCACTTTCATATTACTTAGCTACATCATATCTTAGAGAAGGCTCGCAGTTTGATTAATATATTTTAATTACTATTTTCAAACTCTCTCTCTCTCTCTATATATATAAATATATATATATATTATATATATATATATATAGTATATATACTATATATTTATATATATATATAATTATATATAGTATATATAATATATATAATATATATATATATATTATAATATATATATATATATATATATATATATTATATAATATACTTTCTCATCTTCCTTTTATCCCAGACTGGGAGTAAGGTCGTGACAGCATCGGAAAGAGAAAAGCAAGTAGAAGAATATAACAAAAGTCGAAAAGAAAGCCCCAGCCTTACCGCCCCCTCTGTTACCATTAATTAGTAAGAAACTCGTCGCAGTCAAAATCCACCCTAGAGCTTACGGGACCGCGACGGATCCTCACTATGGTAGTCGTCAAGTGTAGGGTTCATCCCTGGCCCAGGTGGGTCACAAACCAATACCCTTCACAAAACCCCGCCATTCTCTCCTATCAAGCATCTTTCTTCTCGCTCTGCCAACTCACATTTCTCTCCTGCAGACATTCTTTACCGACTCAATCCACTTTTTCTTCGTCACCCAGCCGGTCGGTTTCCAAATCACACCACTATACATCCCGCTTAACCAAACGACTATCATTCCATCCTTTTTGACATGAAACCAAACATCTCACATACTTTCATTTTATTTCATCGTTTACCCTTTCTTCAACCCACACAACTCTCTAATACGTTCATTCCTCATTTTAATTCAATTCTTCTCACACCTTAGTCACGCCAACTAAGATTGTCCATCTGAACACATTGACTTAGATCTCATACTCCTAGCGTACTCCACACTTAGTCCTTTACATTTTATTTATATAATAGTATACTATTATATATCTTTATATTTGAAATATATTATAAATATATATATATTATATAATATATATATATATTATATATATATAAAATTAGGAGGTTATTACAAGAATGACATCGCAGTTCTCAAAGTAAAAGCTTTCCTTGGCAAAGGCATTACCTTCAACGAGTTCATCTCTCCAGCGTGTTTACCATTAGAGAACTTCAATTATCCTGCTGGAACTTGGTGCTACATATCAGGGTGGGGATTAACTAAGTGTGAGTATCCTCCCACTGGTACTTTTATCTTATTACTACAATACTTGTAGCGTGGTTAGCATGTACCTTAGCTATAGTGATTTCTTTTGGTAGTAGACTAGGTGTATACTATAAGTTATTGACAAGCTCTAGGGTGCTGTGTGGGTTTTGCATGAGCATGTTGGGTGATTGTTTCTTTATTCTAGTAACTGGGACAGTCGATAGGCCGATGTGGCTTCTTAATGTCTATATAATTTATGTTACATTGTCTTCCCTTGTTGAATGTATAAATAATGTCCAATTCACTACAAAATCAATTTTCAAAGGTTTAAGATTTTCACTACAGAACATGCTATCATATTATACAATTAAAAGAAAGAAATAGGTGGGGGGGAAAGCTAAGAGAATTATGTAAAAGTAATTCCCCATTTTAAAACAGAAAAAATAGAGTGGTGGAAAATCGGAATAGAATTATTTAAGTATACGCATTTTCCCTTTGTAAGTGTTTATAACTTTACTACATTTATAATAAAGATATCAAATCTAAAATAGGGAACCTAGAGTTTTGGTAAAATACGTGTTTTAGTCGAGGTAAGGTATTTAAACCTAATACTGGCTGGGTAAGGTAATTTTTTTTTTCCTAACCAAAGACCCTAAATAATTCTATTTCCGTAAGTAAGGAATTTAGCCCAAACTTTCTGGATCCATATTCTACAATGATCTGGAAGTATTATTGAAATTCTGTATGTTAAAATTTAAATGTTATGCATATACCAATATAAGGATGCGCCCAAACCGAACTGAACGTAAATTTGGCAGCCAATTGGAAACTACCTCACGTCCATTAAACCAATTTCATAGCATTTTAAAAATGGCTGCCAACAACGCGGCACTACGCTACGAGTAACGACCGATTCTTGGGTGCAATATTTAATAAGCTTTACTAAGTCCTCTCACAATCGGCTACCAACTTTAAGTTCAGTCTGGATGCGCCCTAAACCCAAATTTTGTATCAGAGGATATTAAAGAAACGAAATTTTAAATTTAATGGCTTTATTTTCATATTCAAAAGAGTTATTTCATATTCAATAAAGTGCTGATAAAAAATAACTGCATCTCCATACAATTTCAAATTCATAACTATTTCTTTCATGTATTAAGGAAGATTTTAATCTAAAACAAGTGACTAAACATGAAAAATATTCAAAGTAGATGAACTTTACAGATAGACTTTACCAATTTACTTTAAAAGGTTAGAGTCTATAATTTGGCTGCAAACTCTCAAGCTCTTCACATTAAATGTGGAGTTGGTTTATTATGAAAACCACATATTATTTTGTGATAAATATTTATAATTGTTTAATTAAAAAAATAAGCTAAGTTTTTCTATTCTAAGTTGCAAAACATATATTCTCTTGTACAGCAAACGCACTCTACCCATCAAACCTTTTACAAGCTGCATCTGTTCCTCTAATACCAAAGAGAATTTGCCAAAACAAGAGAGTTTACGGGTCAAGACGTTTTCAGGAAGGAATGATGTGTGCTGGGTACTTGCAGGGAAAAATCGATGCCTGTGGGGGTGACTCAGGAGGACCTCTAGTCTGCGAAGTGGGAGGTAATATCTTAATAATAACAGATACAAAAGAAATAGAAAGTGTTTACACTTATAATAAATATGGCAACTTAATTACATATTTATTAATTAATACAGCAATATTAAAATCGGTTTTCCTTTGCAGGAAGCTTCACACTACTTGGAGTAGTGTCTTGGGGAGTGGAATGTGCAAAAAAGAATAAGCCAGGGATATACTCTGATGTTCAGTACTATTTGCTATTCATAAAAGAAGCCATGGCAGAACTATAGCATTCTCTCATACTATATTCGTTTCATCATCATCATTTTTCTCGAAAATCAAATAAATAATAATAATAATGACCTCCAAACCCACTGACAAAATTTATTTTGGGCATATTTTTATTTATTTTCCTTTTTTGTTCCCATTAGTTATTTTTCTATTTTATTTCAAGTGGCATTTTATTTTATAACATTTTAACGTAGTATTCATTACAAAGCCATTTGAGTTTTTTGATATTTTATATTATTACTAACAGT
>JABUQX010131642.1:0-5000 GCA_015478945.1 Trachelipus rathkii
ATATATATATATATATATATATATATATGATATATATAGCAACATATATATATGACGCTTCCGAAGAGGCCAGGCATGTAACTTGAAAACTATAACATCTACAGAGGAAAATAAATAACATTTGATTAAGGAAGTTATTTCATCGAAGAAACTTAAAATTTGTTATTCTGTATTTAATAATAACTCCATATTAATATTAATAAAAATCTTCAGTGCACGCTCTGATTCTGATTGACCTTGAAAGCTGTATTGTCTCGAGAGAAAAAGTTGCCAAATACCGCTTTATAATATAATTGGAGAAAATATTATTTTTCTTTTTATATCCTTTTAGGGGGTTCGAACCGACGGAGGGACAGAGGGGGACGGGTCCGTCTTCCAGTAGGCCAGCCCGACTCATCAATCGTTCTTGGCTGAGGGTATGCGTGGTGTAAGGGTTCGGCGTTTATCTTTGTCTCACTCGGGGTAAGCTTCACATCTTTGATTTATCAAAAAACTGTAAATTTTTCAACAATTTTTACCAATTTTAATTTTTAAAGCGTTATTTTTTAAATTTTTTTAATTTCCGGGGTAAAATACTCCTGATTAATAAAATGATATTTATTTTCATTTAGCTGTTATAGTTTTATAGTTACATGCCTGGCCTTTTCAGGTTGCTGACCTATATATATATAATAGCAAACATATATGTATATATATATAAATATAACATATATATATAAACCAGCAACCTATATATATATATACTCTCTCTATATATATATATATATATATATATATATATATATATATATATAATAACTACATATATATAACAATAATAATAAATATATATACATACTTTCCTGTAACTAACTATATGCTGTCAGGCTCTTAACCAGCAGCAACGCCAGCCTTGTACAAACTCAACCTTTCGCTGCTGTAACCAACTTAACCAGCAACAACATATGTGCTAACTATATATGTAACCTTAGCAACCAACAATATATATATTAAGATAGCATGTATAAACCGCAACTACATATGTAACCAAATATTTTAATCAAAAATAATTTTCCTAAATAAGACTAATAAAAAATTGAAATTAAATTATAATTAGTAATAAACCTAAGATAAAAAGTAATAAAACATTATAACCTAAGTTAAAATTACATCAGAAAAAGTATTAATAAACCTAATTAAAATTCACGAGCTTTTTTATGTCATTTAGACATTTTTATTCAAGTGGATCAGAAAAAAAAGTGGATCATGTCTGTTATCTGCCTCCATATCTACATACATGTCGATTGCATGGATTCGAACTAATTTCATAAAAGTTAAATAAAACATGTGTAGAGTCAAATTTAAACTATAGTAATAAAAGAGCTTCACAATGTTTAAAAATATATATCAAAAAAGTTTAGATCTGTGCAAACTTTGTAACTCGAACATAACTTGCCATAGCCTAAACTTACGTAACGTAATTTATTTTTATATTTATAATTTATTTCACTTTGCATTGTTTAAAAAAAACATGCTCTTGTACATTTTGTTCGATAACGTAAGTTATATATATATATATATATATATGCATATATATATATATATATATAATATATATATATATAATATATATATATATATATATATATATATATATATATATATATATATATATATATATATATATATATATATATACTATATATATATATATATAATATATATATAATAATAATAATAATATATGGGCCAGCCTCTAGAAGGCACAGTCCATAGTCACCAAGCTACGGCAGCTGCCGGAGAGGGAATGCGTTTGCCGGGTCCTGACAAAGAATTTTGCCGAGAAACTTGTAAAAAAAATCATATCTCGAAAAACTACAAAAGCTACAGAAATGAAATACATTTTTGGAGTCCTTGTAAAATTTTAGTTGGGAAAAATGTAAAAAAAAAAAAAAAAAACATAAGTGGCTATTTTTTTTGGGGGAGGTGCTGGGACATAGTATATATATAACATATATATATCTGTATTTGTAAGGTATTATACGGCAATTTAGGGGGCTCGAGCCGACGGGGAACACAGGGGGACGTTTCCATACCCCGTAGGGGGCGGAGGAACCCCTACGACACTTCCCAAACCCTTGAGCCCAGGGGTTCAGGGGGCCACCCCAGAGAAGATAGTCCCTGCCCCCCATGTGGTTCCCGGAGACCGAAGAGACCCCGACTCTGCCATCGGTGCGGTATACCCTTGGGGGTATTCTTTTAATTAAAAAAAAGCAAAATTTAATAGAAAGTCTATTTATTTTAACGAGTAACCGATTTTGGTTAATAAAAAGGTCTCTAAATAGGCTCTCTAATTATATTACTATAATTATTAACAATAATTTTTTAATTTTTAATTTTTTTACATTTTCCTATGTAAAAATTTTCCAAGGTTCCAAAAATGTATTCCTTTTCTTTGCTATTGTAGCTTTTGAGATATAATTTTGTTTGTTTTGTTGTTTTTCATTTTCTGCACTAGAAGTGGACCCAGCATTCCAACAATGTATTCCCTTTCCCTGTATTTGTGAATTTTTGAATATGAATATTGAATGATATGCTGACCACTATAATATGTATATATGCATGTATATATATATATATAATATATATATGTAACCATTATATATATATATATATATATATATATATATATATAAATAACAAGCTTAATAGAAGCAGATAATGGACAAGAGCCGAAAAGGTGAAGCCAAATACTATAAAGAACATAAATTTGGCAACAATGTCAAAAATTAGTCAATTGTTATAGTTAAAAGCGCCTTTTTAAATGAATAAATGTATTTTAATATATTATTTGTTCAAAAGAATCCAGAAAAAGTTCCCTTGTTAATATTCATATTTTCACGTATTATAATAATAGAAGACCACTCGAAATTATTTTCTTTTGTTGTTGTCTTTAATAGAAATAACTAAAGAAAAGTCATTTATATTTATAAAATGATCTTCCGTTCTTCTATGCTTTGTTAGATTCTTGTCATTTATCATAAAAACTTGTTTTTTTACCAACAAAAACTTTTATTTCCCATATATATATATATATATATATATATATAACTATATATATAATATAATATATATACTCTTAATAATAATAATATATATATATATAATAATAATATAATAATATAATAATAACATATATATATATATATATATAACTTTATAATATATATATATATATATATATATATATATATATATCTCTTAACTATATATATATATACTCCCATGTTTAATAAACAAAAATTGATGTTGTGACAGTAAAGACGTAAAGACGTATCGCACAGAGGGTGGGAGGGGGTCTTCTGGGTAGCTTGCGCAACGCCTTTACGTCCTTAGGGTCGGTACAAAACACGTTTTGCACCTAGGGCGTAAGCGACTAAAGGCTTATAAAGACGCGTGTCTCACTTGAGAGAGGATGAGGGTGTTCCAGCGAACGAAACTTGCGGATACTCTTTACTGCTAGGTTCCAGTAAAAATATGTTTTTTTTTTTTATTGAAACAAATGTTTCCCACACAAAACATAAAAATGGATGACTCATAGTGTAGCCCGCGAAATATTTTGGCGTTCGCGCGCACGGTAATATTGCGCCGGCAGGCGCTCGCTTCGGTTCCGCGCCGGCGGTTGCATTTGCGTTGGCCTTCGAGTTGAAACCGAGCCAGACTTCCAGTCCGGCTACAACACATAGCAGAACCAGAATTGTCAAGTTGGATTCTTTAATAGCAGACAGGACATTGGCTGCATTATCTGTTAAAATCATATGCACTTTTTCATGAGGTATACCCCAAGTTTGCAGTGATTCATTGATGAATTTGCCAATATTACTTCCGGCTGCTGTAGTATTTAACATAGAACAAAGGGGGGTAGGGTAGCTGAGGGCTCAGGTACTTTCATGAAAGTAGCTCAGATACTTTCATGTACGTGGCTACGCCACGTACACGGGCTAGCTAGCAGAGGGGGGGATGAGGGTGAAAAACACACATGAGCACATGGTTAGGCCTAAACACACTCACGAAAGTAGCTCGGTGGTGACGTCATAGCAAGATGGATGGAGAACAAAGGGTGGGGGATGAACAACAGAGTTGGAGTGGGGATAAAAGCAACTCTGACGAAAGTACAGCGGAGGCACATGGTCAGGCATAAACACACTCTGCACACGTACATGGCACGAATGTACATAGATAAAAGAGGCCCCTGGAGGAAGCCCCAGGGATAAGAATATGCAGTTTTCATGAAAATTATTAGGAACGTAGCTCACACCCGGATGGTCATGGAGGAATGCCTCGGAAGACGCTGGCCTAACTGAAGCAGCCTAAAGCTTTGCCTTATTCCAAATGGTCCTACTATATATATATATATAATTATATATATATATATATATATATATATATATATATATATATATATATATATATATATATATATATATATTTAATTTGTATTTATTCTTGTATTATATATATATATATATATATATATATATATAATTGGTTTTGGATTCTAGTATAAATCGAGTTCGATTTAAGTTTATATTTATTCCCACCCTACATTATCTACTTTTCTTTGAGACCCCGCCCAGTTTTGCTCGGATTATCAGAAATTAAAAGAAATTGTTTTTAAATTTGAGGAGCGACAAAATCTTTTGATGGTTTTATTTTTTATTTTTACTTTATTTTCAATTTATTTTAAGTTTAAATACTGTATATGTAAATATTAAATCTATACTTTTGTTTCTTTTGAAATCTCCGGACGTTTGATAGAACAAAGATAACGTTTGATAGAACAAAGGTAACGTTTGATAGAACAAAGGTAACGTTTGATATAGCAAAGGTAACGTTTGATACAACAAAGGTAACGTTTGATGCAACAAAGGTAACGTTTGATACAATAAAGGTAACGTTTGATAGAACAAATGTAACATTTGATACAACAAAGGTAACGTTTGATAGAACAAAGGTAACGT
>JABUQX010131642.1:7500-12500 GCA_015478945.1 Trachelipus rathkii
TCAGATAAGATATGGGATAATCTTACAGAGGGTGTTATGAGTAGTTACAGATCTGTTCCGACGGTAAGTGGGAAAATTTTGAATAAAATTCCCTACACGGTAAAAGGGGTCGCACTACCTTCGACCGACGAAAAAAGCGAAGCTTTTCGAATTAATAAAATTAAATAAATAAATAAAATAAAATTTACAATAAATAAATTAATAAATTAATTAATAAATTAATTAATTAATAAATAAATTAATAAATAAATAAATAAATTAATAAATAAATAAATAAATAAATTTTTAATTACCGAATATTATTTTTATTGACGTGTATATTCCCGCACCGGTTGTGGCCCCGCAGCGCTCCCACACATCACACCGCGCCGCACCGCACCGCTCCACTTGAAGATGAAGGCTTGGATGGAGGTTTGCTGCATGGTGTCTCCTTCCAGTTAACAGCCCACTGGGGGTGGCCGTAACCTCAGCCGAGGTTACGTGGTCATGCCCCATAGGAGAGTCCCCCCCCCTAAACTTGAGATATTGCCGTAGAAGGCTGACTTTGTATAAGCCCTTCTTATAAGGTATTATTGTTACCAACCCAACTATTATTATTATTATTCCATTAATATATGTGTATTATTATTATTAGGCTCACAGCTCCAGCTCAGCCTATGACTCCGATATATATTTACATGGGTTAGAGTTACCGTATCAGGTTAAAATTTGGAGGGGGTTAGATGGTCAGGTACTTGCTAGTCTTGTGGGCAGCGTTGATTACGTCCTGAGGGGGTCTTTGAGAGGACCCACTATCAAAAAATCAAAGTGTTCATGTAGACTGAAGTGGTAGGAAGGGATTCAGAGTTGAGTTTCTAGAAAGAGTTAGTATTGGATTCTGAGGAGTTAGCTCCGGCACCCGGTACTGGAGCCGGTGCAGTGCTGGGATTAATAAATATTCGTTTAATAATACAATTTTTGTATCTTTATATATGTTGTCGAACCTGTAGATAAAATGACCAGGGTTATAAGTCCGTAAAAGGGTGTCTGGACCCCAACGGAGAAGTCCCAAACTAAGAAAAAAAAATGCATAGAATACCAAAACAGAAGAAAGAAAGGAAGATAGCGGAAAAGGAGGAAGGATGGAGGAAGGAGAGGTCAGAAGAGAAGGAAAAGAGTCACAGAGAAGGAGACAGGATTGGTACGGGCTTTTGATTACTGGAGCAGTGCAGTGCCAGTTATTAAACATTCGTTTAATAATACAATAGCACATAACTGTTTCTGTTCTATCATGTACATGTCGTCAATTGCATTTACATCATGCAAAGATAACCCGTTTTCTAAATGTTTGAAGACTGACATTTATATTTTCAAATCTCATTTCTTTTTATAAACGTTCTTAATATAATTTTTTTTTTGTTTTTATTCAATTATTTTTTCTAACTTAATTTTTATAAGTTTCATTTACAAGTTTAAACTTTGTGATTAATTTTTTTTATTTAAAATTTTTTTTTTTTATTTATTTATCTTTTTTGCAAAATATTTAAATTCAAAATTATTTATTTTACATTTTTTTATTATTTTTGAATTTATTTATTTTATTTTAATTTTTATTCAATTTGTTTTTCTAACTTTTTTTTTTGTAAGTTTATTTTACATTTATAATGTTTAATTTTTTTTATTTTTAATTTTTAAAAAAATTTTGAAATTTTAATTATTTTTCGAACTTTATTTTCAAATTTTTATTTATTTTGTTTTCTTTTCTTTAAAACTTTTTGTTTTTAAATAAAATTTATTCTTTTATGTTTATGGCCTAATTTGCATTTATACCCCAAAGCAGTAAATCAGTTAATCAAACCCCCCACCCCCCACCCTCCCTACCCTTCTGTCCATCTGTGATCATTGATCTATTGATCTATTGATCTGGTGATCTATTAAAGTCATATAAGTATCTTTTTTGTATAGACATAACAAAAATAAATTCTTTTCTGTAGTTGTTGTTGTTGAAATGTCGCGTTTGTTGTTGCATTTATTTTACAGTTGCTGATCATTGTTGTTGAAATATTGATGTTGTTAATTGTTATTGTTGCTGTTGATACATTAAATATATCAAACGTTCAAGTTTTATGAAAATATACAACACTTTTCCAAACATATCTCTAAAATATTATTGTTAAATTTTACATTAACATTATAAAATCAAAACAAACAAAAATATATCTCATCCTAACCTAGCTTGATATACAGCATTCATTAACAGAGATGGCTTTAAAATTAGAGTTTCAGCTTACCAACGAAGTCCAGCATACAACTAATCTCAATCTTTATATACACAGCCACTGCATGTTATTAATATTGTTATTATTATTATGTATTATTATTATTATTATTATTATTTTATTATTATTATTAGTATTATTATTATTATTATTATTATTATTATTATTCCATAGATCTCACATTTTAATAGCGCTATTGATCAGCATTTGCATACAGGGTCCACTAACTACTTAACACTGGTTGGTAGAATTTATACCGACACCTAAAACATTTTGCGCAATTTTAGGTACACAGATATTAATCAGAGAACTACATTTGTTATGCCATCACAAGACAGCCAATGAGGGAAATTCGAATGACTCATTAATCTTAATATCTTTTGACACATGTGAAGGGTAACGAGATTTATTACTTTACTACCAAATATATTTTTGACACATGAGAAGGGGGTAATGAGATTTATTATTTTTGTCCTTACTTAACATCCACCAACATGTTTTATCTTAAACAATGGGTACTGTGTCATTATTATTAGTATTAATATTATTATTATTATTATTATTATTATTATTAATATTGTATTGTCATTATATCAACTAACATAATGTATCATAACAAATCTAACATACCACACACACACACACACACACACACACACACTAATAGTATGGGCACTTTGCTTATTGCAATTAGCCTGGTAATGTCTATTTTAACTTTAGTCTGTTAAAATTTTCTAACACAACACATTACAAAAACGATAACCTATTCACCTTTTCAAACAGCATCTCTAACATATATCAATGGTAATTTACATTAACACTATCTCGAATATATGTTTGTTTCCAGTATCATTCAGGATCTTATAGCACAAAAACAGGATGCTACTCTGTATAACCAACGAATATATGCTAACATAACATGTTTTCTTTCTAACCAAATACACCAACATCATATGAACTTCAGAAAATAATACAACAATGGCTCTAAACCTAAACAAACTTACACTAATAAACTGTTAACATTAACAAAGTTTCCACTTAACATAGTAAAGTAACTGCGCCACTACCAAAACCTTCAACTCATAACACTTTTTCCAAGCATATCTCTAACATATTAACGTTAATTTTACATTGACCGACGATGTTCAACAACAATTTATTCTCCATATACTTGTCTAATTATATTACAATTAACGAACTCTTTACAACATAACAAAGTTTTGTCAAACATAACATAAAAATAAAGTTCTTTGAATGAAATATCATAGTAAGTGTAATAGTTTACTGATTTTTAAAAAACAGTAAATCAGTACTCCCCACCCCATCCACACCTCCCATCCCACCCAAAAGATCTATTACTGATCCTATTGATTTCCAAGTCATGTTTTCATTATCATTTTGGATAAACATAAAAATAAAAATAAGTTTCTTTATAAGCTAACCAATGAATATTGCTAACGTAACCACGAATGACTGCTTTGGAGCGTTAGCAAAGTTCCATCTAACAACAGTAAGTAACTAACATAGCATACAAAGACATAACCTATTCACACTTTTCCAAGCATAGCCTATAACTGGCAATGTTAATTTAATATTAACATGGTAATATTTAACTAAAATTTATTACCACATCGGTCAATTATCATACTGATCCACGAATATACTCTAACGTAATTAGGTTTCCCCATCAATAAAGTTAACGCTTGGCGTATCATGAACTAAAGAAAATAATGTACAGAATGTTCTTTTAACGCTTTGAATAAACTGTTAACATTAACAAAGTTCCACACGTAACACCAGTAAAGTAACTAACATTGCATGCAAAACGTAACCTATTCTTACTTTTTCAAGCATATATCTAACATATTAACGTTAATCTTACACTGACACAGTAATATTTAACAACAATTTATCATAACCTTGTCTGGTATCAACACAGACCAACGAATAACTGCAAACATAACAAAGTTTTATCCAAACATAACATAAAAATAAGTTCTTTGAATAAAATATCATAGTAAATTGTAATAATTTACTGATTTTAAAGCAGTAAATCAGTACTCCCCACCCCAGCCACCCACCCCATCCCTATTGATCTATTGATCTATTGATTCAAGTCATATTTCGAGTATCATTTTGGATAAACATAAAATAAAAATAAGTTCTTTATAAGCTAACCAATGAATATTTGCTAACGTAACCACGAATAAACTGCTGATGTTAGCAAAGTTCCATACTTAACAACAGTAAGTAACTAACATAGCATACAAAGACGTAACCTATTCACACTTTGTCAAACATATCTCTAACATAGCAATGTTAATTTATATTAACATGGTAATATTTAACTAAAATTTATCACAACATCGGTCAATTATCATACTGATCAACGAATATACTCTAACGTAATTAAGTTTCCACATCAATAAAGTTAACATAGCGTATCATGAACTAAGAAAATAATGTACAAAGACAAACCTAACACACGAATAAACTGTTAACTTATTAACAGAGTTCCACACGTAACCTGGTAAAGTAACTAACATTGCATGCAAAACGTAACCTATTCTTACTTTTTCAAGCATATATCTAACATATTAACGTTAATCTTACACTGACACTGTAACATTTAGCAAAAATGTATCATAACCTTGTCCGATTATCATACAGACCAACGAATATATGCCAACGTAACAAAGTTTTCTACATTATCATAGTAATATTTAACAAAAATTTATCATA
>JABUQX010131642.1:15000-29968 GCA_015478945.1 Trachelipus rathkii
AATTTATTGCCTATAAGCAGCATGTTTGGTAAACACTGTTATGTTCTGGTGTCACGTTAGGAAACCGTGACCTTTGGGCGGATGATGTTTAAGCTTACGAGTTGAAATGTCGCCTGGTACATGCTGGCCATCCAGGGCCATTCATATTTCTTAGGCCACGTTGAAGACCGTTGTTTCGAAGGTAACTTTGTATGTTAAGTGAAAAAGTGGCGTGTGGAAGGTGTTAATGTTGACATGTGTTGGAACTGTCGTTGACATTTAATTCAGTATTATGTTAACATTAATGTAAGCTTTGTTACACGTGCTGCCGCCATTCGATGATTGTACAAGAGGCATTTTTGTTATGTTTGGCAGCTTCATGCTGTACGACCAGTCAATAGATCAGTAGAACAAAGATGCGTGTGGAAGAACAGAGAGAAGGGTTGATGGTTTATTTGTTACTACGGTAAATCGGTAAAACTGTACAATTTATGTTATTTTATTCCAGGCACCTTTATGTTGCGTCCTTTGTGCCCACTATCAGTCTGTATGATAGGTGGTTTATGATAAATTTTGTTAAATTACTGTGTCAATGCAAAATTAATGTTGAATATGATTGGAAAAAAGTGTAGGCCGGTTACCCAGCAGCTCTAATACTGGCCGTGACAGCAGTTTAACCAATTGTGTTCATTATCGATGTACATTATTTTCTTTAATTCCTTATGATGCTATGTTAAAGAAGCTGTGTTATGTTAACTATATTCTGGGGTTGTATACTAGGAAAAACCATTTTTATTCATCCAGCTGTTACTCAGCTCGCAAGTAATAGGTGATGTAAAAATTGCGATGATATATTTAGGTATATGCTGAAAAAGTGTGAACAAATTGCGTACTCCGACTCATCCTCACATTCGTGCATTTGTCATTGGAGAGCTTTGTGAAACTCCTTCGTACTGGCGATCTACGCTAGCGTTATTAATGTGACATCAGTGATTACGCCGGTTATGCTGTGCTATTTATCCGAAATGATACTCGATAAGTGACCTGAATCATTAGATCCCAATAGATCATAGTGGATGATTACTATTACGCTTTGCTGTGATGTTTTTATTCAAAGAACTGGCCCGCATGTCATGTTTGGATAAAAACTGTTTTATATTTGGAAAACATTATGTTCAAGGTTGCTGCAGTATGATATTTGGCATCAAATACAATAATTTTGTACTATGATATGAAGGCTTTGTTTACGTGGTCTGCAATAATCAGTTAGGTATATTTTTTGCTAAATACAGTCAGTGGAACATTAATAATATGCTTGAAAAAAGCAAAATGATTACGTTTGCATCAATGTTTTACTGTTCTGTACGTGATGGGGCGCACGATGATGCGACTATTCGACAAGCCAGCGTGGTGAATTTGTCTTTATTTTATTTTCAGTTCATGACATAACTTTTTATTGATGAAAACTTTCAATCCGACCAAATATGATGGGTATTCAGCGTGAGTGACCGATATTGTGATAAATTTTATTGAAATATTTACCATGTTATTATAAATTGGCACATTGCTATGATTAGCGATGGGTGTAGAGATACGTCTTCCGCTCTTGCCTGTTGCCCACACTATTGTTAGTAATGGAACTTTTGCTAACATCAACATTTGTCGGCATTTGTTCAATATATCCTTTGTCTTCCTGGAACAAATGCTTTGACCTATTTATCAAAGTGATACTCAAGCTGCGGCAGGCTAATAGATCAATAGATCTTTGAATTGAGATGAGAAAGAGAAGGAATTGATGGATGAAATACTGATTACTGCTAAAAATCAGTAATTATTACAGTTTACTATGATCTTTGATTCAGAGACATTTTTATGTTGCTGTTTGGATAAGGCTTTGTTATGTTGCGACCATTCGGTGGTCTATGTGATAATGGTGGGCAGGTATGATAGGTGACGATTATATTGATAAATTAATGGAGCCAGCGTTATGTTGAACCATGCTTGGCATATACGTTACGCATGTTATTACTACTGTGTTACGTGTGGAATTTGTTCGGCTCCCGCTGGCGCGCTGTGCGCATGCTGCGGATTCATGACGCGCTGCGATGCACGGCTAATTACCGTTAAATGATGAATTGATCGTGATAATCGACGATATTTTTAGTTAAATATTACCATGTTGGTGTAAATTAACATCGTTATGTTGCTTGTTTCAAGCGCATCTTTGAATTGAAGTATGGAACTTTGCTAACGTCAGCAGTTTATTCATGGTTTCGTGGTTAATAAAGAACATTTTTATTTTTATGTTTATCAAAAATGATACTCAATATGACTGGTGATCTTGAATTAGGACTGAAGGTAGTGGTGAGGCACTGATTTACTGCTTTAAAATCAGTAAATTGTGCAATTTACTATGATATTTTATTCAGGCTGTTTTTATGTTATGTTTGGACTAAAACTTTGTTATATATTACGGTGTCAAAGACGTCTGCGTGTTGTTTGGGTGTAAATTGTTGATGCCGTATTACTGTGTCAATGTAGGTAACGTTAATGTTGGTGTATGCTGAAAAAGAAGTATGAATGGGATTACGTTTTAATATGTGGATTGGTGCTTTACTGGTGTTAAATGTGGAACTTTGTTGATGTTAACAGTTTATTAGTGTGTTAGGTTTGTCTTTTTGCATTATTTTCTTGGTTCATATGATATGTTAACTTTATTGTATGAACGATGATATATTAACATATGTCATGATTTAAATAAAGGCTTTCGACCACTGACTCTTTATCGTCAGTATTACTCAATTACGTTATTGGTGTAAAATTGGCATTGATAGGAATATGTTTGAAAAGTGTGTGGGGTGCGTTTTGGCCACGCTTTGTGTGTGCTTTACTGTGATCAATGTAGTACGATGATTATCGAACTAATAATAAGTAAAGAGTGTTACCAACCCGGCCCGGTATTATTAATACCTGTGTAATATGTGTGTGTATTGTCATGTGTACAATAACTAATGTATGTGTGTATTATTGTGTGGTATGTTGGGTACATTTATGTTCGTAATGCCTTACTTAGTTGATATAATATGGCAACAATAATAATAATAACAATAACAACAATAATGTGGCAATAGCAACAGTATGGCAACCAATGGCATAATAAAACTTACTGTTTAAGACTAAACGGAAGTGTTAGCTGCAGCACCAAGAGAACAAAATGCACCCACCTGGCATGATCAGTATCGGGTACAAAGCTGTAAATCTCGTTGCCCACCATAATATCAGATATTAAAAGACCAATAGTCATTCCTCGAGACCAGCTGTTCATGATATTGACGGTCGCTCCGCTGAGCGCACTACCCATGTTGGCCAGAGCAGCCAGTGTTAGTTGACAGTTTGCCTGAACCGATGTATATGAGGCAACTAATGGCCCAGCCTTAACAACAACAATGCCAACAATATGGCAATAATAGCCAATAATAACAATATTATATATTTTGTTGCGGTTGTGTATAGTAGATTTGAATTTGCACTGATACAGTGGATTGAAACCTACTGCTGTGTGAATGCTGTATGTCAGTGGAAATTGAGATGAGGACCTGTGACCCATTTTCAATCTTATAATGTTTTCTTTAAAACTTGATAATATTTTTAGGCTGAAAGGGTGTTGTCTATTTCATTCGGGACTGTAAGGAAACTGCAACAGCACCCATCAACATTTCAGCAACAACAACATCAGCAACGGCTGTCTGGCTGGCAACACGTGTTCAACAACAGCTGCGGCGAGAGTTGTGCGTAAATACTGCTTGCAAAAGGTACCTGTGACTTTGATCGGTAGATGTGGTCGATGGTGACCACAGATGTTTGAAAAGAGGCAGAGGTAGTGGTTGTTAACGATTACACAAGAATATGTAAATGCAGAGGCCACAGGCCTAATGCAAAGAGAGCAGGCACTTATTAAAAACAAAAAGTGAAAAGAAGAAAATAGTAAAAATTTGAAGAAGAAGGCAGGTGATTTTTAAAAAGAACCAAGAAGCAAAAAGGATGTGTGAAGTATTTTGGTAAAGGCTTACAAAAGGACTGAAATTGAACAAAACCAAAAATAGGAAGCACAGAAATTATAAATGTGCAAAAACTAAGTTAAATAAAAGTGGCAAAGAAAATCACAATGTGAAATGAAAACGCTCAAAAGGTGAGTCGGAAAACAAGTTGAACAAAACAAAAAAAAATTATATAGTTGCAGTTATAAGAAAATGAAGGTTAGTCTTCAACATTTAGAAAAACAGGTTATCTTTGCATGATGTCTGAGCGACATGTACATGAGCAATTAGCTGCGTATTGAAGCAGATACGCAATAACTCGGCGCCACGCACCAGTGCCTGCTGTCTTTCTCGGAAGACTGCTTTCTCTGACTCCTCGCTCTCCCTTTCTTTTGCATTCAATACATTTATATTGGTCCCCAGGCCACGACTTTCGGCTCGTTTTCGAGATCTACGGGATTCAATAACATGCGCAAAGACTAAGCTGAGCTGTTTGTTAACTCAGCACCGCAAACCAGCACCACGGTGCTAGTATCAAGTCAATACTAACTGCTGCAAAGGCTCAACTCAGTCTCATTCTGAGCGCTTCATTTTTAATGAGACAAGTCCCACGAAACCCAGTGTAAATAAAATTACGTCACCATTGGCGCGGTACTGACCAGCGGCCAGCGTATATCAGGCAAACTGGTCAGCAATAATAATAATGTAATAATAATAATAATAATATAATAATAATAATAATAATAATAATAATAATAATAATACGCAAGGAGGGGCATACTGGTTTCGGCCTCTACAACAATCTCAATTTAGAAATTTCCCAGAGAACATGTTTCCACTGAAACCTCGGCTTTACGCCGGTACGATCTTGTAAAGGTGGAAGAGGAAGTGCAATGCCGGCTAATAGCGACACCAGTAACAACTATCAATTACGTCAATAAAAAACCGTATTCGATAACCAAAATTGACTATTGTTATTTATTGGTATTTGACTGTTTATTGAGCGATTAATTGGTGATTTGCGTTAGTGGTGATATTGCAAACCCCATTAATTTATTGCATTTGTTATTTAATTTTATTATTCGAGAAAAACAAGCTATCATTCAGGAAAGACTGGTCAGCCACCACGCAAATTTACCTTCACCACCTCCCGCCAGGTGGTGGCTTGCATGAACGTGAAGTGAGAGGGAGAGAATACAGGCGACGGCGAATAGGGTCTAGATGGGAGCAGTGGACGAAGATATGGCGAACAGATTGCGGGGTATGGTTACGTCAAAATTTTGCAAATGGGAGGAGGGTCCCGTGGCATATAGTGACTGAGAGTGATATTGGTGTGGTAATACGGAGGCGTGCAAAGAGCATACCCACCTCGATATGCTTGAAGCTCGTCTGTGGGGAGGAAGACCACTCCGCCAATGCACGGCTTTTATATTTCTTGAGTTCCTCCCGCTACAGATCCTGCTCGTCCAGCACTCTTGCCCATAAATCGGAAGCCCTGTCGGAGCAGGATAGTAATCCAGTTGATGGGAGGCGTCCTTGTCGAATGGCATTCGGGAGGTATCTGGAACAACTGCTAAAGAGGCCATTGTTGACCTCTCTATCGTGATTTTCCAGTACTTTCAGTTAACCCTACTTGGGGGACCAACATAAAATAATTTGTTTCTTTCGGGAGTGAGCCGAAGAAATTGTTGTACAGCGTATACCATTGCGATTTTAGAATAGGGGTTTTAAGCGCTTGTAGCCCGCTAAGGGAATCGAATAAAATGCCATAAGAGTGATCGGTTAAGAGTTAGAGGTGAGAAAGGGCAATCGTACCAACCGTGTCCTTGCCGTAAAAATTGAGCATGAGGGGGGAGGGTTTGGGAGAGGTTGCGGTCAGGGAATGCCCAGCAGATGCGCCCCACACTGTCCCTGTTTAGAGGCCGATCTTCCAGTAAACACTGGAGTAAATTTATCGTGACTGGAATGATGCTTTTAACAAGGCAGCAGGATGGCAGTTGATTTGGAGAGAGAGGTCAGAGCCAAGCAAATGGTGGGAGCGGGGAATAGCCAAGGAGTGTTCCGTTCGTCGTAAGAGAAAGAGTGGCACCTTTTGCAGGATGTTAAGGAAATTAAGGATGTTATGAACTGTATTTGCAAATGGCCAGTAGTAGGATTCTGAGGTGTCTCCTGCAGAATCGGTGTCCAGCAGATGGTATTGGGGTTTGAAAGCGAAGATAACTTGTACACATGAGTATTCTTGTTCTCTACCTCAGAAGAGAAGGTCGCATCACATTGCATTTCAACTTCAGAGGCTCACCCGGGGGGACGATCGGAATGCTCCAGTGGAGATACGGATCGCTTCCTTTTAGATGAGATCTAACAGGTGTAGTAGTGTTGTGGAGGCCTGACCATATACCACACAGCCATAGTCCAATTTCGATCGGATTAGGGCGATGTAGAAACGTAAAAGGGACTTGCGATCAGTACCCCAAGATTTTGGGGCGAGATGACGTAACAGGTCAAGCGCGCGATGGCAAGTTGTTTTCAGATGTTTAATATGTGGTGCATATGTTAAGTGGTCATCTAGAATGAGTCCTAGAAATTTGACGTGTGAAGTTACAGGAATCGGCGAACCATATAAGGTTAGGTTCGCTTTGGAGAAGTGGCAGGATATTAATTCCTTTTTTTTCTAAAAGCACTGCTGAGTTTTGGTGGGAGGAAAAATGGAAGCCATGGGAGTTACCCCATTGTGAAATATTCTCAATAGCTAGTTGAATTTGCCGTTCAAGAAAAGGCAGCCTGGCAATGGCTTTATATAACGCAAGATCATCAACATAGAGAGAAAAATTGACCGTCGCTGGGATAGAAGTAAAGATATCATTAAATCCGAGAGCAGATAGTAGTACACTTAGAACACTACCCTGTGGAACACCTTCATCCAGAGTAAAGAATTATTTTGACAGATAGAAAGGCTGAACCTGGATAAATCTATACTGTGAGAAGGCATTTAATGAAAAGAGAGAGTTGATCGCGGAAACCGAGCGAATGGAGCTTAAGGAGAATCCCAGTTCTCCACGTTGTGTCGTAAGCTTTTTCAAGGTCAAAGAAGACACGAAGAACTATCCCACCAGTCGAGAAGGCTTCAAGGGGTGCCCTGCTTTTTCGTTAATTCTGTGTGAATATTGGGAACCCCAGTCTTGCTCGTTGTGGTGCCTCCTTCTTTCCAGCCACCTCTCTTCCGTAGAACTCTGCCTTCACCTGTTTTTCCTGCTGTATTTAGTCTCCCTCACTTTAAATCCTCCGTCTGTGATTATTACCTCATAGATCTACGTTAGGCTTGGATTGGGGTGGCTTTCCACCGTTTTTAAAAAATTTTTTTTACTTTGTTTCGTTATTCTGCCCCCTCATTGATAAGGGCTCTGCCCATGAGTGGTGGTCACATGTAAAAAAAGAAAGAAAGAAAAGAAATCCCACTCCGAATCTGGTGATACACGGGGGAGATAAAGATAAAGAATATATATATATATATATATATATATATATATATATATATATATATATATATATATATATATATATATATATATATATATATATATATATATATACAATATATATATAATATATATAATTATATACATATATATATATATATATATATATATATATATATATATAATAATAATAATATATCATATATATATATATATATATATAATAATATATATATATATATATATATATATATTTCAGTATTTAAACCAGGAAGAGAGGGTCATGATTATTAGCGGGCCAAACATGAGTGGAAAAAGCACTTTCCTCAAACAGGTCGCTTTAATTCAAGTTTTAGCTCAGGTTAGTGAATACATAATTGTATTAAACTAATTGTTCTGGATCCCGAATACGAACTATAGGGTCAAGGTATCTTTTATTTTGGGTTAAAACCCCAACCCAGCAAAAATTCCTATAGGATCCCATCCATTCCTATCTTAATTAAGATAGGAATGGATGGGATCCTATAGGAATTTTTTGCTGGGAAATATCTTTGGTTTAAATTCAAATTTTTGGAGTGTATACTCTAAAGTGAAACATAGGGAATAAATCTGGGAATATCTTTGGAATAAATTATATTGAGGGTATGGACTACATATACAAGTGTATGTGGAAGAAAATGTGCGGTACACCTAAATCACGCTTTCCATTCAACTCCCTGTATTCATCTTCATACACAGAGGAGTTAAAGGCACGCATGAACGGAAGAAGGTGTGTTTACGGTAATTCTTCTTTAATATATATATTTTCACAATTATAGCTAAGTTATAAGTTATACTTTACATTCTTTGATGTTCCTGTTGAATACTTCTTTTAATTTATTAAGATATATTGCTTCCTATAGTTAACATCCTTTGTAAAATTTAGCACATCATGTAGGCCTCGAAACACTTTAATTATATAAAAAAGACTACAGAAATTTAATTATGCTTACGTTGTAAAATTAGTCCCCAGTAGAGGAATGCCAACGCTATTCTAACATCACAGACAAGGGTCGCCCTCTGCTTCGCTTTTTTTCTTACCTCGAGCACACTCATCTTTACATTGACTTTAAATTATCTTCCTTTCTAAGTTTGACGTGCATAACAATTATAGTAAAGTATTTGAAACTTAAATAATCTTAAATAATAAAGTTAGTTGTAATAAAATTATTTAATTTTCTTTATATTAAATAATTTATTGTTTATGCTTTTAGTTGGTAAAACTTGATACTATAATTTATTTGATTCACATAAATAATAATAATAAAAGGTACCTGCAACTACGAGTATATTATTCTAGTTTCTCACATCTCTTTGAAAACTAAAGAAAGCTTTGTTAAAAACATACAATAATTATTATCGCAGAATGTAAAGTTCATTAATACTTCTCTAACTTTATTATTCAGATTGGAAGTTTCGTACCAGCAGAATCTGCAACATTGAAACTTGTTGATCATCTCTTTACTCTTTTAGGATGTGAAGATAATCCAGAGAATAATGCTTCGACGTTTCAAATTCAGGTAAAATGAATATTATTATCTAGGTTTGAACTTTAGTTAACTTTTATATCTCAATATAAGTTTTTTTTTTTTTTGAGATAAAGAATTATTTTGTTAAAAATCTTATATTTAAAAACTCTCAGCAGGCATTATTAATTGTTACTGATATGGGAGTTCATATCGAACTAGCTCAGTAGCACACACACAGCTAGCATTTAGATAAGATATCCCAGCAAAAAATATTTATTGATTCCAGTAAATTTTCCAGCTGGAACCGGTGGGAAATTTCAGAATTCCTGCTGGTCCAGTACGTTCCTGCAGAATTTCGTACTGGAAACTTTTTGCTGGGATATAATAGTATCAATCTTTTCTCACTATAAATTTGATGCAACCAAAGCAATTTGGGATATTCTCTCTATATATAATACTATATTTTAATAAGTACAAAGTTAATCAATTATAAGTAACTATATTGCTCGTAATTAGTAACTGTAAATCGGTTTCTCTGGGAATTAGAATATAAATATAATGGACCATGTAGGTCTCCTTGTAGAGAAACATAGATTTCTTAGTTGTTGTTCATGATGTTATGGAAATCTGAAATAATTTTGTTACGGAAAAATCAATTATCTTCAGGGGTTTGTGACTTTGGTTTACACTATTTGTTTAGCACCCTCATAATTTGCATTTCATGTAGTACTGGGAATTAAGATGGTTGTAGGACCAAAGAAAGAAAAAAAAAAGATGAATTTCAAAAAATTATTTTGATAGTATTATCGTTGAACTCGAATTGTGTGGTCTGAGGGCTGAAATGTGACAATGTGGCTTATATTTATTATATATAATTTTCTTATATTCTTTTGTTCCTACTATTAACTATAGAAAATATATTTATTTTATATTATTTATATATATTATTATATAATTTATATATTTATTATATTAAATTTTTACAATTAAAAAAAAAATACCGTTTATAGTATATTATAACATATATAATAATATATAATATATATATATATAATTAAATAATATATATAATAATTATGGATTAATTAATTTATATATTATATAATATATATACTATAATATACACCCATACACTATAATATAACTATAATATATATTATATATATATTATAATATATTATATATATATATATTATATATATATTCTTATAATATATATAATATATAATATATATATATTAATTATAATTATCTTATTATTATATATATATTATATATAATATATTATACCTTATATAATATATTAATTATATTATAATATAATATATATATATATAATTATTTAATATATATTAATATATAATATATTATAATATATAATAATTTATATTATTATATATATATATATATAATATATATTTGTATTATTAATTTAAATTAATAATACTTATATTAATAATATTATTAATATATTATAATATTATTAATATGTATTTATTATTAAAAACTTATTATATATATAATTATTAATAATTATATTATATATATTATTTATATATATATAAATATAAATATTTAAATAATAATAGATTTAGATATGACGATGTCGGTAATAAAAAGTATGTAGTATGTAAAGATTAATATTAATCACAAAAAAAAAAAAAATAATAAATTCACAATAAATAAAAAGTATGTAATATATAACATGATGTAACAAGACATCATGTTACAAGACATCATGTTACATCATGCTACATGTAACATGATGTATGTAACAAGACATCAGTTATAAAAAAAAAAGTGACGCAATCGGTAGAACGACAGACTAGATTTTATTATTTATTAGAATTTATTATTTATTATGGTAGAATTTATTATTATTATTATTTATTTATTTATTTATTTATTTATTTTATTTATTTATTAAAGGTTTATTTGAACTTTAAGATTATATAAAATAGTTTTGCAGGCAATGTAATTTTTATATTTTTATTCATATTAATTGATATTTGTTCTGTTAAATCGGTGTATAAAATTGTTAAATTTAAAATATATAATTATTAGTAAATTATATAATTAATATAATTATTAGTTAAATTATATAATTAATATAATTATTAGTTAAATTATATAATTAATTTAATTATTAGTTAAATTTCTAATTAAATATAATTATTAGTTAAATTATATAATTAATATAATTATTAGTTAAAATGTATAATTATCAGTTATAAAACAAAATAATTATTTTCAAAATCAGTAAACTTATATTTTTATTTATTTATTTATTCTTTTGAAATTATAATTTTTAATGAAATTATACAGCGGAGATTCAAAATTATATGAGACGCTTTTTTATAGAATTATATAAATAATAGTATGAGATGAAATATAGAAGATTTTATGTATTTAAGATCAAAGTTTTGGTTATTATTAAATCGTAATAAGAGAAGAAGATATACCCTAGTAGTAATAGAGACACTATTTAATTATAATAAAATTATATTATTTATATATATAATATATATATATTATAAGTCATAATAATTATTATTATTGATTATTAAATATGGAATAGTTATACACTTATATAAATACCCACAAGCCTATTACTTATGTAATATGTATGGAACATGACAGCCTTAGCGAGTATATATGACTTTGCATTATATAGGCGTGGTGTTCTAGAAGAATATAGTGTGGGGCCCCAAATTTGAGGAGAGGTATTATAATTCTCTGTAAGCCATTACCAAAGGGTTGGAATTGGTCCTTAAATACATTAACCTGTATAGTTCTTCATTTTCGTAGGTAAATGAGATTAGAAAGGTGCCCAAGGGGTTGATGTGAAATTATTGTGTTATGTTCCAGGAAGATGGGAACCGATTTGGAACTAGGATTACTTGCACGTGTCTAAAGTAGTCTCAGTATATAGTAAGAATCGTGTCAGTTGCGAACTGCTCACAAATTGTGTTATAGCTTACGAGCAGTCCTAATATTTTGCGTTGCCTCTGATAGGTCACTTACTCACGCAGTCAGCCACTCTTGATAGGCTATAGGACGAAAAGGCATAGGATCATTAAGGTTTTGTAGCTAGTTCGATCCGCATGTTTTACATGTCGGAACATGGGGATACAGATATTCATAACCAATTACTCAGAAATTCCCAAAACCTAATAATTCGCTCAATTCTCTAGCTACTGAACGTCTATTGCAAGTATGACTAAGAGCTTTCCTTGCTAAGATAGTAAAATAACTATTTTGACCAAGGTAAACTAGCTAATAATATAATAAAAGTTATTAGATAGAACGAATGAGAACACGAATCTGAGACACAGAAGCCTAAATAAGAATCACAATAAATCCTTTATTTTCAACAGTATCCATTAACAATGGTCATATAACATAATATTAATAATACGCATAATAATAATAATAGATAATAATAATATAATAATAATAATAATAATAATAATAATAATAATAATAATATAATAATAATATAATATAATAATAATAATAAATAATAATAATATAAATATTGTTATTATTATTATTAATTAATAATAATAATAAATAATATAATAATAATAATAATAATCCTTAATAATAATAATAATAGAATTAATGAATCGATATACAAATATAATAAATATTTAAATTATAAAATCAATAATAATAATAATGAATAATAATAATAATAATTAAATTAATAATATTAATATATTATAATAAATAATAAATAATAATAATACTCATATATACTTAGCAACTAACCAGATGGTATTACGATAAAAAAATGATTCCAATAATCATGGTGAGAAAAACACAATTAGAAATGTCTTCAGAACATATTTAACAAAATAAACAAGTGTTAGCTTCATAATAAATCATATACTTGAACCGTAAACTGTTTTACACATTAAGAATAATAAATTTACTCTTAATTTTCAATTAATGCGTAATGCAACAGAAAGGAATAAAAAGATTCAGAAGAATATGAAGAATTAGAAGAAGAAGCAGAAGTTGAAAGCGAATCAGATACACTAAATTTACACTAACTAAAAATTTACAATTTTGTAATAGTATAATTGCTCTTTTGGGATGGTAATACATAATAATAATATAATATAATATAATATATAATTAATATAATTAGACTTAATAATATAAATATATTATTATGAAATAATTAATAACTTGGTATGATGCCACGTTATGTAAAAATATAATAATAGTAATTATGAAATAGTACTAATAGTAATAATCTACCTATAATAAAAAGATGCTATAATATATTACAAACAAGATAATAAAATGATATATAATAAATCCTAAATTAAATATATAATTATAATAATGGGAGTGGTGAAGGTGATGCTAAACGATGAGAAACTCATTATATAATAATAATATAAAAATAAAATAATTTAATTCATAAAAAAATCAATAATTAAACTACATTCTAAGGTAACATACAACACCAATATTATCACATCATATATCTTGCATTACCTTCCTATACATCTATTACTTACTAAATGAGTAAACTTTTAAAGATAACTTTATTTATAGACAAAACACTTGTAATGGTTACAATAGATAATAATACATTCATACAATTAATATAACAAATTTGTCACCCCTATTTCGTAAAACACCGGTTTAGAATTACTGTTAAATATATTTATATACTTAAATATTAATATTATAAATATATATACTATATATAAAACTATAATATTTATATATTTATATATACTATAATATATCATATTTATATAATATAATATTAATATAATTTATAATAATATATTAATATATTATATTATAATATAATATATATACATATATAATTTAATATATATTATATAGGTTGTATATATATATAAATATTATATATATTATTATTATATATTAATAATAATATATATTAATATATCTATATTATAATATATAATAATATATACTATATATATATATATATATATATATTTAATTAATTAATAATTTAATATAATATATATCATATATATATATATATATATATATACTATATATAATATATATATGTATTATACTTATATATATATAATATTATAATATAACAATATATAATACGTAATGGATAAGTAGGTAAGGTTCTTATATATCCAATATAAGTAGGAAGAGACTAATTTAATATATATGTATATATATATATTATTAATCTATATATATATAATAAATAATATATATAATTATATTTATAATAATATATATATATAATATATATAATATATATAATAATATAATATAATAATATATATATATGAATATATATTATTATATATATATATATATATAATATATAATATATATATTACTATATATATACATTAAATACTATATATAATATACTAATTAATATATATATATATAATATACTTATAACAAATATAATAATATAATATATATATATTATATAAAACCGTGTTGAAGATTTTGGGGAGTGGAAAGGAAGTTTAAATTTTAGTAGGTATGATTTTCTCAATTAGTTTGCACAAAAAGAAGAGGAGGGATATTGGACAGTATGAAGATGAAATGTTAGATCTATTCTAGGTTTAATTAGGTATGATGACTGCTTTTTTCCCATAGTTAGTGGGGTAAGATATTATGTTGATAGACCAGGATTATTAAATATATATGTAATTAGATTAGAGATGTCTGGCCCAGCAGCAGGGGAATTGAGACTTTATTTCTCATATTATTTAATGTATATTATTTATTATTTCTTGTGTAGGAGAATTTAAGAGGGTTATAGAGCCGTTAGGATTGTCTTTTAGTTGCGTTGTTTGTTGTCTGATAAGTGATTATTATTAGAACATAGTCTGAAGGGAGATCAAACTCCGTGTTCCGTGTGGTGTTGGGGAAGAAAGATGAGAGGAGAATAGATAATATCTAGGTGAGAATGTCTTATTTAGTTATGGTT
>JABUQX010131643.1:7500-29370 GCA_015478945.1 Trachelipus rathkii
AAGAAAAATAAAAAGTAGAAAAAGTAGCCTAAAAGTTCTTTTTACGAGACCTTTCAGATGGGGTTATTTATTCGTTCGAGTGAGCTCAGCTTTAAGATTTTGAAATTAGGCAGCAGTTGCCATATGCATAATGTGATTTACTATTTATTTTTTAATGCACAGTTGGATCTTTTCTTGTTTCTGATTCGTTCTGTTCTTTTCTACTAATTCTTCACCTCTAAGACTATTAACATTACTTATGCGTCTGTCACTTGATATTTATGTAACTCTCTTCGCTTCTTTGTATTGTCATCTGTCTGTCTGAATTTGTCTCCATGAAATTGATCATAATACGTTATTTCCACCTGAACAAGTTATTCCTAGATAGACTTGATTTGATGATTTAATCTTCTAATTTTCATTCTAATTTTTAAAGTTTAAATTTTGTGTCAGTTGCATTCCTTTTTTTATATGTATATATATACATACATATAATATTATTATTTTATAATTAAAATATTATACCTTTGCTTCTGTGTTTTCATTCCAATTCAAAATATTAAATTTTTAATCATAATCAGAAATCATAAAAAGTTCTATGTTTTTAGAAAGATAACTATTATGTCCAAAACCTATACAATAATTACTAATAAGATTATGATAAGGTGATCCTATATTAAATTCGACTCTCGCTTTTAGCTTTCTAGCAACAGAAAGCAATTTAGAGAATCAAATGTGCTTTTTCAAGAGCTAAGACAAAAAAATTATATAAAAGCATCATTTTTTGGTTTGCACGATACTGTCTATTTCCTCCATGCATCATTCGTCCTGTTAAGTTTTGTTAATTTTGTGTCTGGGAAAATCTATTTCCTCCTGACTTGTATTCATCAATTAAATTACTATATATAATATATTATTTATATACTATATATTATTATATCATATTCTTTCTTATATCTTTTTTTATATATTCTATTTTATCCATTTATAAATCTTATTACTTTTTTCTATATATATATATATAATATAATATATATTAATATATATATAAGATTATATAATATAATCATCTATCTATATACTATATATACTAATTATAATACCACATTATATAGCTGTACACTGATATCACCGTATCATACATGATGCTATGCGTACCCCATCTATTGGTATATATATTCGCACTACTTATGTAACAGATCATGGTACCGGACCTTATGAGGTTTACTATTACTCCGAGCTATAGTAGTATATTATATAATATAGTCACCCCATGTCACATATTAGGTATACTTAGTGGTTGCGTTTCATACGTGAACCTCGTCGGGTGACCTTTATATCTGAGTTTTACCTTTCTATCTACCGCTTACGGTTGACGTTTCTATACACACTTGTGGCGCCTAAGCTGCGTGCGGCTTGTGAGGAAGACAATGTAGCGGTCATGACATGGTTACTACCATTGCCTATTCTCCCCTTAGCGAGAGATACATCTCGTAAACACGCTTTATTATTTATATCATTCTATTATATCCATTATCCTCTAGCTTAAATTGTCATTCCAATTAAACTTATTCCTGTTTTAATTCTATGTATATTTACTTCTTTTTAGCTTACTCATAAAGTTTCTTTATACATAACATTTAGCTTACTTCTTACTTCTTATTCACATTTTACTTAACATACTTGTCTATTCAGATTATGGCCTGTATTTCATTCCTTCTGAATATGAATAAGCATCTCAGATTAATCGTCTTGTATTGTAGAATATTTAAATATGTTTTAAATTAAGGAGTTCTCTCTGTGACATAAAGAATTTTGATTATTCTTTCATGCTTATTATTTACATGATATAGTATTTCAATCTTTTGATGGTCCATCATGATGTGTGTTTGTGTGATGTGTCGTGTTGTGCTTTTGCCATTTTGTGTCTTCATTGTTTGTGTTGTGTGATACGTTATCTTTTGTGTGTTGTATGTGCTGACTTTGTAAGTATTGAGTTGAGTAGAAGTAGAGACGATGAGAGAGAGATGAGTACGTAGAGAAGAGAGGTAGCATGTACGTAGAGAGGAGTAGGAAGATTTGAGAATAGAAAGTTAGAAGTAAGAGAGAGAGAGAGAGAGAGAGAGAACGTGTCGCCGACTTTTCAGATACTGATAAATTTTATCTAATACTTTTAACAAGAATTTTTATCGCATATACATTCATTTCCCAAAGTTACTCCCAGCGCTTATTATTATGTATATTATTATTATTAATTATTATTATTATTATTATCTAATTATTATTATTATTATTATTATTATTATTATTATTATTATTATTATTATTATTATTATTATTATTATTATTATTATTATTATTATTATTATTATTATTATTATTATTATTTATTATCTATTATTATTATTATTATTATTTTATTATTATTATTATTATTATTATTATTATTATAGCTTCGTCTCACTCAGACGTTAATGAGTACATTGGTAGTGTCAAGTGTGCCTTGCTACTAATGGGAAAGCTTCCCTCAGGCATCTGCAGACCATATTTGGCCTGAACAGCCAGCTGTGATAGATTTTCTGTTTATGCTTCATTCCCGTGTGAAACCCACTTAGAGACCTATTTTTCTCAATGGTCCTCTACTAGATCAGCTTTATTGTATTTGTCATTCCTTTTTCCTATTTGGTTTCGATGTTTTTGTTTTTTTTATACTTTTTTCTTTTAAATTATTAATTACTATATATATTATTTTTATTTATTTATTATTAATTCTTATTATCTATCTATATTATTATTATATATTATATTATTATTATTATTATTATTATTATTATTATTATTACGGAGTTGATATACCGGTAAAAATGAGAAGGTATATAGAGTTGGTACAACCTACGCATAAAATTTTTACAAAGTTAAAATACAGATTTTGCATAGAGAGGTTTAATTGTTTGTTCAGATTTGTTCAGGATAGATCGTCAGTTAAATACCAATGTAATTAAAAACAATAACATTTTAATATAAAAATGATTCTTTATCCTAAAAGATGTATTCTATTAGAAGTTAGAACAAGCTTAGTAAATTAGTACACGTTTTAAAACGAAGGGGGGGGGGGGGCGTTTAAGAACGCGTTTGAAAAAGGGAGGGGCGTTTTACTCACAGATGTTAAATGTTCTTCAAAATATTCGTCTCGGATTCCAAACACGTGACTATCATGTGACCTTGGGAATTGGGATTGAATATTAAAAATGCCTAACTCTATCAACTCTGCCTTAAGCTTATTGGTATATATGTTTAAAAATTAAATTTTAACTTTTTATAGTCTATTTTAATATTCATATTGAGTAAATTGTATCAAATAAATTTACGAAATAATTTAAAACTTTACAACTCTGCCTTAAGCTTATTACTATCTATTGCTTTAATTTTTTTTCAAGTCATATTCAATAGAATTTTCTATTTTTTGAGTTTATTGCTCAGAGTTGTCGAATTATAATAGTTATTATCAAAATTTGCTAAATTTTTTCATAATACTAACTTTATTACTAACAATTGGTCCAACTTAAAATAGGACATTTAAATAATTAAAACGAACATCAATTCTTCTGGTCTGAATCTTTTACAAAAAAACTAAAATTATAATCATAATTAAATATAATTAATAATGATTATCAGATTATAATACAAATAACTTTTTAATACCAACAATTTTCTTTCATATTTTATTTATAAATCGAAAGTCATATAGAACAATTCCATATATAATTACTATAAATCCAATATAATTTTATATGTAATATTTTCTTTATAGCTTTTATTAATAACCTTAATAAAGTTTTTTACCTTTTTAAATTGAAAATATATACTTTTGCTAAATATTACTTTAGTAATGTTAAATTGGTAATTATCTCAAATTGTATATTTTGCTGATGCAAAATTTATAATATTCTGTTAATCTCATCCTTTTCTGGTCATTAATTATTTATTTAAATACTAATGACTACCTCACTAAATGTTACAATTTGCTTAATGAGTTTATTCTTTACCTTTATTGCAACTACATTTTGATAAATCTATATTTAATAACGCTTCATTTTTTTTATTTTAAATATTATCTTATATTCAATTATTTAGTTATGAATTATCATTTATTATTTTAACTTTTCTTTATTTTATTTATATTTCTTATTAGTATTATTCTCCAGTAATGGTCACATTTTTTTTAACCTTTCTCTAGTCTATTACCTAAGACAGAATTTTAGTATTACTTTATTATTTCCTTATTTATTTATCTATTAAACTCTGTTCATTCTTAAAGTATTCTAATATTCCTTTGACTTCTAATTCTTTATAATATTTAACATTTCTATTACTATTATTATATTATATTTATTTTAGTCATTATTTACTTATTTATTTTATTATTATATAAAATTGTTCATTTATTATTATATTACTTTCATTATTTATATATTATTATGTTCCTTCCATATTTCTTTATTTATCTTCATTTTATTTTTCATTTCTATTATTGTTTATATTATTATTTATTCTATTATCATTAATTTTAATCTTATTATTTTATAATAATGTTACTTAATTATTATTATTATTATTATTTATAATATTAATTTATTTTTTCATACTTTAATTATAATCAAAATCATTATATATATGCGTTAATTCTATTTTATTATATTTTATACTTCTTATTATTATTTATTTCTTATTATATATTTTACTACTAATTAATATTATTATTTATGTATTTATATTATTATCCTATTCTATTTTATTATTTTTTATTATTATATTATATTCATTATATTTATTATTTATGATATTCTATTTTATTCATTTTCGCTTTCTTATTACTTCATTTTCTATATTAGAAATATATTATTGCTTTTAAATTTGTTAATTCTTATTAAGTATGTGTTAATTATTATTATTATTATTATTCTTATATTATTATTATTATTTATAGTTATATTTTTATGTGTGTTATTTATTTATTCATCATTATTATTTAATTATGTAGCTATTTTTCTTTAAAACTTCTTTTATTTATTTATATTAATTTTTGTCTATTATCTTCATTTTTTTATATCTATTCAAGGTTATTATTACTTATATTTATATTAATATTTATATTAATTATAATTTCTATTACTTATCTATTTTATTATTTATATTATTATTTATTTATTATCACTATTTATTTATTCTTAATTATTATTATATTATTATTATTAATTTATAATTATTATTATAATATTTCTTATGATTCTTATTATTATTTGCCTATATTATTATTATTATTATTATTATTATTATTATTATTATTATTATTATGTATTTTATATATTATTAATTTATTATTCATATTTATTACATCCCATAATAATTAGTAATCTCAGTTATTAAATGAGCCCGCTATAAATACCTATTATTATTTGCATAAATATTTATTATTTCATATTAATTATTATTATTATTATTAATTTTAATTAATTATTTATATATTGATTATATTATTATTATATTATTATTAATTTATTATTTAATTATTAATTATTAATTATTATTATTATTATTATTAATTATTATTAATTATTACTTTGATAACACTATTATCTATTATTATTCATTATTATTATTAGTTATCTATTATTATTTAATTATTATTCATATTATTATTTATTATTATTATTATTATTATTCATTATTATTATTATTATTAATTATTATATATTATTATTAGTATTATTTATTATATTATGTATTATATAATTATTTGCAATACTCTTCTTTATAATTATTATTATTATTATTATCTATTATTAAATTATTATTATTTATTATTATTATTATTATTAATTATATTTATTATTATTTATCTAATTAAATGTATTCATTAATTATTATCTATCATACCTGGTAGTTAAACATGAACTACGTACTACTTACCAGTTATTAATATTATTATTATTATCTATTATCATATTCATTATTATTATTATTATTATATTATTATTATTATTATTATCTATTGATTAGGATTATTCATTATTTTATTATTTATTATGTATTATTATTATTATTATTATTATTATTATTATTAATTATTATATTATTATATTTATATTATTAATTATTATATTATTATTTTCATATTATATTTTTGTTATTATTATTATTATTATTATTATTATTATCTATTATTATTCTATTATTCAAATAATTATCTATTTTATTATTATTCTATTATTATATTATATACTAATAATATTCTATTAATAATAATATTTGTAAAAATATTCATTATTTTAGTATTATATTATATTATTATTAATTATTATATTATTTTTATTAATATTATTATTATTATTATCATATTCATAATATTATTATTCATTATTATTATTTAACTTATTATTTGTGTCATATTATCTATTGAAGTAGTAGTAGTATTTTCATTATCTATATTATTATTTCATTATTATATTAATATATTATTATTATAATATGATTATTATTATTACCCATTATAATTATTATTGTTATAAATATTATTATTATTATTATTATATTAATTTTGCTATTACTCTTTATATTTTATTATTTATTATTATATATTCTTATTATTATCATTATTATTATTCATTACTAAATTGATATATATTATTATTATTATTCATTATTATTTTATTATAAATATTATTATCATAAATATAGTTACTAATAAATTGTACTACTACCATTATTATTATTATTATTATTATTTAAATATTAATACAATATATATAAAAATTATTATATTATTATTATTATTATTATTATTTATTATTCCTTTGTGTCAATTTATTATTTATTCATTATTATTATTAATTACTTAATTATTCTAATTATATTAATATATTATTTATATTATTATTATTAATATGATTATCATTATATATATTATTATTATTATATTAATTAATATATTATACATTATTAATTATTATATTAATATATATTCATTATATTATTAATTTATTGATTATTATTATATTAATTATTATTAATTATTATTATTATATTATTATATATTATATAATTCAATTTTAATTAATTATCAAATTAATTCCCAATTATTATTATTATTTTTACTTATTTGCCATGATTAGTATTATCCTTATTATTCATTTCAATTAATTTATATTATTATTATTATTATTATATTATTATATATTATATTATTATTATATTATTATTATTATATTTATTCATTATTATTGTGTCAAATAATTTTTTATTATTATTATTATTATATTATATAATTCATTATATATTTATTAATTTATCATTAATTATTCATTATTCATTATTAATATATTATTATTATTATTATTATCTTGTTTCAACAATATACTTTATTTTATTATCTATTATTATTAATTATTATTACTTATAACATTAATATTTATTATTTATTATATGTATTATTA
The DNA here is from genome assembly GCA_015478945.1 of Trachelipus rathkii. Classification (NCBI taxonomy): domain Eukaryota; kingdom Metazoa; phylum Arthropoda; class Malacostraca; order Isopoda; family Trachelipodidae; genus Trachelipus; species Trachelipus rathkii. The sequence goes on from JABUQX010131643.1 coordinate 14,973, forward strand.
GATCTAACCAGCGTATGCAGAATTATTATCTAAAAGTATGAATTAAAAAAAGAGTATGTATTTTATTATTTTGGCTATTATTATTATTAATTATTATTTTTATTATTATTATTATATTATTATTGATTATATTATTATTACTTATTTCATTATTAATTTTATTATTATTATTATTATTAAATTATTATTATTTATTATAATTATTAATAATTTATATAATTACATTATACATTATTAAATTATTATAATTATTATAATTAGATTATTATATTTATATTATTATTATTATTATTGATTATTCATTATTAATTATTATTATTATTATTTATTATTAATATTATTATTATTATTATTATGATTATTATTAATAGTAGTATAGTAGTAGTAGTAGTAGTAATCAGTAGTAGTAATTGTTATTGGAAAAGTTAAACGTAGTTCTCTCGATACATCAAAGTTCAAGAAGGTGAATGTCGAACCTTTCAGAATTATAAACAAGTTGGAGGATAAGATTATCAGGAAACTCAGAGAATTGAAATCGAGAGATATTATAGTCCAATCGGTACGTACAGCAGTGGGTTATGCATCTGGCTTCTTCATTGGCGCCATTTTTTTACAGGTCCCCTCACAAGTAATGTAAAGTAAACTGTCCAGTCTAGACCCTCTTTCTTTGTATAGCTTCCAAACTATCTAAATTTATTTGATGCATTCCTACCTTCTAATGTTCTCTATCATCACCTCCTTTATGCTTCCCCCAGTTCCAATACAATTTATTATTATATTTATTAATTAATATATTATCTCGTTCAAGAATTTCTTATGACTTTGGTGAGGATTTACGTCAACTGTCTTCTCGAAATTCAATCATGGTTATCCTCTATGTTGAATTATTATTCACAATTGTACTTCTTCAGGAAACTATCAATATAATCACTAACCTAGTTTTTCACAATTCTGATAGCACATTTGGCCGTTTCAGATTCTTATTTTTTGTTTAACAATAAAATATATTAGGAGACTGATGGTGTAGCTATGGAGTCGCCACTGGGCCTAGTCTTTACCAACATCATCTTGAATTATTTGGAAGAGATTTTCTTGAGCAATACTATTGTCCCAAAACCAACCTTTTACAGATGCTATGTAGATGATAAATTTGTATTTCCAAAAAAAGTACCTATGTAACCGATTCTGCGCTCAAATAAAAGGTACATTCACTGTGACACATGCCTATGAATATCAATAGATATGAGTTCTCATGAGTGAGATTGATGGACTATAAGCTTTGTCTTGGATGTTTTAATTATAAAAGCATCACTAAACTACAATATTTTCTAACATCAGTGTAAAAAAAATACTTTCGGACGCCTCAAGTACATTTCTATACATACTCACCAGTATCTTTCAGTCATCTCTATGATATGCTTGATATTGAAATGTAAATTGTTATTATACAGATATCATTTACAACTAATAAACAGACTCAAATATTAGCTCTGTGAATAATTTTTCTTGCATACATTTTAATATCACTTCATAATATATATACTATAGCTATCTCTTTCTATTTTTGATTTTTAAATTCATTAGAAGGTTCTTTCAAAATATATATCTACCCAAGACACGACCCACACTGTACATTTCCAATTATTTGGTCATCCCTACTGATTTCACTCAACAATGAACTGGACCTTCTCTCAATCGCTTGTAATATACAATATTTGTTTTCTATACCAATATTATTTAAGATCTAGCATCTCTCTTTTAATCCAGATTACTATAATCTACCGAGTATACTCTCTACCATATGTTCCTGTACGATAAAAAAGTAAACATATATATTCAAAATTATCTTCCATTATGTACTACTACTTTTATTCCATACTTTCAATTCTTAGCTTCTTAAGTTAGGCAATTTAGATGCAATTTTTAAGATGCATATTGTAAAATTCAAAAATTAGAATCTTCACAGAACCCTTGTGCACTCTTAGTCTTTAAATGGCACATCGTTCTAATCATCATTATTTTAGATGACTTCATTCCGCAATACCTTCTCCAACTCCTCTGAAATTTGAATAATTCGAGATACTTTACTTCTACCTCCGACATAGCAATCTCTCCTAATTCTGCAGCTCCTTAGTAGAAACCTAAAATTTTTTACATTCAATCTAAATATTAAAATGCAAATTTCTGTAGGTAACTACACGGTAATCATTAAACTAAGGAAACTCTAGAATATTCTTAGCGTTCCATTCATTCGTCCAACTTTTATTTATCAATGTCCTACCACTAACTAGGTACATAAGTTATTTTTTATTCTAACCATACACTATATAATTTATATGTACTTGAGGAATGTCCTCCTTTTTCAATTTCTATCTTTCAGTCTGCAAATTTTTAAACTATTAATGTATTCACAACTTTACTTGAAATTTCCTTTCCACAAGTCTATAGAGTTGTTTATTTTTTCATTTTTTGTGCTCTACTGTATCTCTTCTGAGACATGGGATGTTACCAGTTATCTCGAATAAATCGCGCCTTATGCAGGCCGTGCTTCCAAGCAGACAAAAACTGCCATTCAGGCTACCGACGAGCCTCACAATGCATGAACCAATCTGCACGAGCATGACCAGTGATTTACATTCTGGTCTCCAGTTCTAAGCAGGTAGATGATATAACTTCTTTTACTTATCTGTCTGAAGTACCCATGTTTTCATTGATTGTTCATTTTTTAATTGTTTTCGCTTTCTGTTATCATCATTACTTTTTTCTATTCTCATATTTATATTTTCATATCTTATTATATTATCTTATTATTATATGATATTATTATTATTATATTATTATTTATTTTTACTTTTATATTTTAATTTATTATTATTAATTATTTATTTTAATTTTATTTTTTTATTTATTATTATTTTATTATTCATTATTATTAAATTATTATTATTATTATTAATTTATTGTGAAGACAGGTGGTCTGTGGTGGGCATTGTATAATGTTCATATAAGAATTGAAAGTACGGAGAGGAATGAGAGGTAAGATGAGGATGTGAGTTACTACTATTTCTCTTGTATAACTGTATTATTGTATATGTGGCATTTTTCGTTTTTTATTTGAGAATGTTCAATCTTAGAATTCCTATCGGTTTATAATCTTTAAATTAATTGAGTAGATAAAATTACAGTGCGATTTGTCATGTTGTGTTGTACATATCTGTCCCATTCTGAGGTGATGTTTTGAGAATATATGATGTTGAATCTTTTCCTGTGAACTATCCTTAAGAATTGTTTTACATTTATGATTGGCTGTTGAGTAAGTTGTGATCTGCATTCTCAGAATCTTAGATTGTGAATTGTGTATATCGACTTGTAATGGTAATTGGTATCATTGTTTGAATAGATTCGAAAGTTGCTTATAATGTGTTATTATTATTCTTCTTATTCATACAGGTTGCCTTTGGATGATTGTCCATGGAACAAGATAATATTGAGATCATTCGACTGTTATGCAATGATGAATCATATTTTTTTTGTCAAGGAGATGAAAGTAATGTGTTTGTAGCATATTACAGTCGTCTTCGCAGCACCATACATGAAGTTTATAATTAATATGTTTGTCAATCATGTGTATCATTTGTTTGTATGGTAGTTAAGTAATTCATTTTGCGTGTTTCAATTGTGTTCATGATATGACTTAAAAAAAAAAAAATAAAATCATATGATGGTTGTCAAACGACAGTGAATATGTTTATGATTGATCTCTGTATATTCCTTATCCAACGCCTTCACTGACTTCAACATCTCACCCACATACTTCAACATTTCACTTCTTTATACATCTTTAATCCACAAAGGTACTTGCGAGTGTAAAGGATGATGTAAGCATGTGTATTATTGTTAGGTATTTTAATACGTGTACTGATAGTTAGTATATATGCAGGAGTTCAGCCAGTCATTTATGCTATTGTTTGTTTTATCGCTAATGACGAACTTTGAGTTTTTGTGCGTGAACGTCAGTCAAGCATAATTCGAAGATTGTGTAAGTAGGCCAAAGAAGACTTCATGGTGAAACACAATATTGTCAGTGAGAGTACACAATTGAATTTCAATTCGAGAAGTTTACTTATTATAAACTCTGACTTCAGAAAAGCGGGCAGAGAGGATCCATAGTGGCTTAAGTGTTGGAGGGCGCATTGCGAGTCCTATAAATCTAGATTACAAAATGTGTATACATAGTGAAATACGTGGTCCCCGGGCGAAATACAAACTGTCTGAGGAGTAATGTGAAGAAAGCCTTCGTTGTTAGTTAGACTTCGGAGTAGTGATAGTATGCAATGTAAATGATGTACGATTGTAGTCTCATAATAGGGTACGGAGGACTTTCATATGTACCATTCATGATGCTAAAGTTGGGAAAATGATTTGGTTATATTTATTAGTAATTGCGTATTTAAAGAGCTAAACCAAATATGGAGGGATTTGAGCATTGTAATAATACATGTATCATAATAATTGTAGTTGGCCCTCTCTCATAAAGTTATGAGCGATAATATAATTATTATATTACATAGCTTCTATCAGTTTTAAAAAAGTAGAATGATCACATTATTCGTAGAAAGTAATAGATTAGAAATTATTACTTTTATTAATTATTTTAATTTAATGTATAATCAGTTATTTGAATAGGATATGGCAAGAATGGTATGACTTTAAATACAAGAGATAATTATATGGATTGCAACTAAGCTCTCTTAAATTGGACAGGAAATTTGCGAAAGGGTTAGGAAATGTATGAGTAATGTGAATTCTTTCTATGAAGATTATAATTAAACTAGGGTATGTTATTTTCCGTTAGATCTGATGAAATGGGTTGAGGAGAGATGTGGCTTAACTTACTCGAAAATCTTCGCAATTTAGAATTTATTTGGTAGTATTAATGAAGAGGATGATTTATAGTGAACTGTGTGTAATGTGTTGGTTTTGATATGATTTATAATTACTAATAGGTAAAATATTATATGGCATAATTGTTTAGGGAATTGTTGTAGGTTTAATTCATTTATTAGTGGAGGAAGTAAATTGCAGTTTGACAGTTGAGAATAAGTTGAAGAATTCGTTGTAATCATTGCCATAGGTAATAAGAATTGGAATTAATCTAGTGATGTGTTAATTAAAAATCTATTAATTGATTAATGTAATCGTAAGTGAAATCGAACTGATCCGAATGTATTTTGAAGTTTCCGTGTTGAGAACTTGTGTAAGTTATTGTGTATTCCGTTCTTATTTAACTAAGTCGTTTTATGGACAGTATCTACTTTTCCAAATGAGATTGGATAGTGAACTCGTTTCATCAGTTTAATTACGTACCTCTTATAATTCTAATTCATATTAAAATTTGCAAAGGATGATATCAAAAGTGAACTGTTACTAATTGATTATTTACATTAGTGGAATATTAGAAATTTATATTGACATCGTCTTTTTGTACTATATATGGGTAAGAGTTTTATATCGTCTTTCACCGCAAGACCGTTCAGCCGACTCGTCACTGTTGGTGATGGGAGAGACAGAACTTGATCGAAGATATCATTAAATATTGCAAATTTTAGCTTATATACCTGGCTCACATATCTGACTGTTGTATGATTCTATCTTCAACATAAAGAAATCAGAATATTTTGCTAGAAAGTATCATGAAGGTAAAGAACTCAGTAAGTTTAAGTCTAATTTAGAGTTTTATGGTACTTATTTGACTATGTCAAGGTCGTTAATGACAGGATTCAATAAGTGGTACACAGATACTTGTGTCAAGGTAGATTAGTCTGAATAACGATAAGTAAGATGCTATGATTGGTAGGCTTCTAAAATGGACTTATCAAAAGTATTGATCTTAATTGTGTATATAAGAATAAATGGAGTTCAAAAATGAAAAAGTTTTATATATAATAATATTTAATATAAGTTTCGAACATAGAAATGTGAGGTATGGTAAGAATTAAGTCGTTATACCTCTATCTCATTCCATATTGTGATATTTAAATTTGCTATATATATGGATGGGGTTAGATGAAATGAATTAGAAGTAGGTAATTGTAGGATTGAAAAGGTTGACTTATGATTGATGGATGAATTGAATAGCAGAGTTGAGGAAGGTGCCTCTATAACTTATTAATATACGACACTGAATGATTGGTTTGTGTAGGTACAGTGGAGAATCGGAGAAAGTTTTATCCTGGTCCGTGCTGCATCTAGAACCCAAAGTTACGTTCTTGGCAGGAATGTTGTTACGACAAAAGGAATGGGTTTAAGAATATAAATAAAATCAAAGTATCAGATAAGAAGCTCAAGGAAAGATTGGTTAAGTTATCTTAATAAGGTGTGAGGTAGCAGCAGTCCGAATGTTGTGAAAATACTTAATGTAGTTTATTATAAACGTGTAAAGAAGTGAGCAGTTCGGAGTTAAATGACCGGATCTATTTATCTATAGGATCCTATATATTAGATTGATAGAGAGATAATCATGCGCATTGATGACCATAAGTGTGTAGTATTCATGAAATGTTGAAAATTTGTAGGAAGGTGGCTGGTGTAATCTTTAAACATATTCTCTTGTGAATATCCGAAAGCGTAGACTACATAAGTTTTTTGAGTGGCACTAGTGATTCTGCCACATTGAGGCTGATAAATTTGATACTACCTCATCACGAGTAAATAAATATGTAACATAGTAGTGGAAAATATAGGCATGTGAGAATAGGTAAATGTTTATAGATGTTTAATAACATATCATTTCAGATTGGAACAATCTTAGGGAAGTATGGTGGGGGGGGTTATAATATATGGATATTTTTTTTTTGAGAAGATTTGAATAAAATGAGTGAATGAACATGTTGGCGCAAGTTGTGTGTTTGAAAAAATTCAAGTAGCCTCATGAAATGGCAATGAAATCGACAATGTGTATTAAGATGGTTTTAGTCATATGGAAAGCGGTGGATATCTGTAATTATACATAATTCAATAACGGTTTAGATAGTTTTAAAGTCATTCGAAGTAAAATATATATTACATATGGTGAATGTGCTGGAACATCACTAGACTGGTGAAATCAATATGAATTTGCATTCATTTTCCCTTATTCTCACTTGCATAGGAAATTTTCCACTTATATTCAAATGAAAAATCTAATTTTGTGCTCTAAGTCGCTAAATTTAATTATGCGTGTGTGATAAATAAGCTATACGATAACTTTCTTTAGCTATCGATATAGTTTTTGACAATTTGTACACGGGATCTGATATACACAATATCGTCGCATGCATTCTCTATACCAGTTAATATCGATGCGCTGCTAGAAGAACAAACTAGATTAACACTAAAGATGACTCAATTTAAGGAATTTTTCCTCATATGTTATTAACAATTTGATGCCAAGAGGAAAATTAACGACATAAGTAGATATTTTTCTCTTTGAACTTTATAGATGACTCTCAAACTCCTTTTCGACTACTCTTCTGAGCAAATGTAGTTTATTTAGTCAAGTTTGAAAGGAACTGAATAATATTGCCTTTCACCGTTGAAATTAAAAGAAAGATTAGGTGAAACAGGGATTTGTACCTTAAATATCAGAAAGGTTGCTAATGTGAAAATATTATTCGGTTTAGATTGTCAAATTTCATGTCTAATTCACCTAAGTGTTTCTTTTTTTTTATTTTGGTAACATTTCAAAACATTATTTGCATTGAACTTGATTATTCATGATTTCTTTACTGGATCTGAATATTTTAATTTTCATTAAAATTATATCGATAATTTTACAATCAAATGATAAAATAATGGTTCGACTAAAAAATTTATAAAATACACGATAAATATCGATATATTTTACATTTTCAATTTATAAATATTTATTCAGATTTTAGAAATTATATTATTAAGTTAAATATAGTTATAAGATAATAATCATATGTAAATATAATAGTATAAGCAAAAATATAATATATAATAATATATAATTTATAAAAGGGGTTACTAATTGTGACAGTGTTTGGTTCTTAAAATCCTGAACATTAAATGCATTTAATAATACTTAGGCAATTTTACTTGAGAGCTACGAATATTTTAATGATACTACAACAATTGTCAAACCGTTGCAGAAGTTATCGTTATAGCTTATTCACACCACGCTATAATTGCCTGCAAAATGTTTTCTTATTAAGAACTTCCTTGAGTGAGAAAGGGAAAGAAAAAAATTCTCCGGTCTCCCAGTCGGTTGATTCCCAGCACATTCACCATTATACTTCAGCTTAATCAACCGATTATCATCCACCCTTTCCATATGACTAAACCATCTTAATACACTCTCGTTTATTCTTCCATTTGAGCCTTTTTTTTCAAACCACACAACTTGCCAACATGTTCATTCCTCATTTTATCAAATCTTCTCAACTACCTCCTAAGATTGTCCCATTCTGAAAGATTGTAAATCAAACATCCTAATTCCACACCATATTTAACTCAACTACCTATCACACTTAACGTCATAACAAACCGGTATAAATACTCATCGCAGAAACTGTGACTCAAAACTTTGTCCCCTTCGTATTCACACAAGAATTAATTACAAACAGCCCACTTCTTCTCTACATTTTCAACTTTCATTACAACTACACTCTGCATCATCCGTTCTCTTTTCATCTAATATATAGCCTAAAACCCTTACTCCAATTGCTCACTCTCCAACATGATTTCACAACTCGGACTCTCCTCACTTACTACCATCTCCTTGCTCTTATCTACTTTTATTTTCAAACCCTTCCTTTTGCACAACATCCTGCCAAACCCCTCTATCAATCCTCGGAAACTTTCTCCAGATTCTCCACACAAAACCAAATCATCAGCGTATAATAAGTAGGGCACCTTCCACTCTCTTTCATTCTCCATCAATCTAGCTCCCTACCAATCCTACTTCTAATTCTTTCATCAACCCCCATCCTATGCAAATTTAATAGCCAAGGAGATATAACGCATCCCTACCTCATTCGACTATTAATAATATTAAACCTTTCATTTTGAACTCCATTTATTCTTATATACACAAACATACTTTTGATTCCATTTAGAAGCCTACCATCAACACCTTATTTCACTAACTCCTGGCACAAAGCTTCCCTATTAATCCTGTCATACGCCTGCTGCAAATCCATAAAACCTAAATACAACTTCTTCTTCCTCATTTTCTCAATCATTTGTTTCGATGTGAAGATATCTTGCATTCTCAATATCATACCTACGTTATTAAATTGCATAATAATCTTTGTTTTTCTTGCGACAATTCCCCAGTTTCCCTCAAAAATATCCACTCGACGCACTCTTGCAGCATATACCTTCCCTATACAACATTCAATAAATTAATTCCCTTATAATTCCTACAGTTCCCTTGATCTCCCTTGCATTTATAGAAGGGTACTATTACTGAACTCCTCCAATCCTTTGGAACTGTACCCTCCATAAACGCTTGGTTCACAACTTCATTTCCAATCAATCACAATCTCGCCTCCATTCTTAATCAGTTCACCCACCAGTAATTCCATCTATTCCTTGCAGATTTACCATTCTTCAACTATCTCACTCCACTCATTACTTCCTCCCTAATAATTACCTCACCCCAAAATGCCTATTTTTTCCTTATATAGCAATTACTTCGGAGGAAATGAAGGAAAAAGATCATTACTACGCAATACTATGCAGAATTTTTTTCGAAGTGTTTTCCTCCACTCCTCCTCACACCCATTTCATCAGTCACGGAAGTACCATCCCTATTCATTAAATCTCTGAAGATTCCCATTACTCTCTTTCCTACCCTTTCGCACTTCCTTCCAGAGGAGCTTCCTATTCTCTTGTAAGTCTCCATTCGCCATCCTTTCAAACTGTTCATTTATTTCTTTCTTTCTTTCTACGTATGCATCTTTTTATCTTCCTTTTTACCTCTTTATATATTTCCATACGCCTTTCTTTTGAGACCTCATTATTAACTTTTATCACATGCAACCACTCCTATTTTTTTACTTTAATGCTACATTACCATATTCTTCATCCAATCGCTTAATTATTGCTTCTTTGCCTCCTACTTTAGCACATCCTCATACATCTATTGCACTACTAACAAAGGCTTCCTTCATTTCCTCCAGATTTATTCAGTTTCACCTTGTTCACATTTAACTGATTTATTTGCAGTGCCCTCAAAGTCATTCTTCATAACCCTGTTCAATTTAATCTCACTATCAATTCTCTCCACTTGTTTCATCGTCTTTCCTTCCATTCATGCCCACCAAAATAAGTCTTGCATAAAAACATAATGACCTGATATCCATATATCTAACTCCCACACTAATTTAAAATCCATCTCATGCTTCACATCTCCTTCCCCAACTTGTGTTGGTAAAGAAGATGTTGAAGTATGTGGTGGATGTTGAATCAGTGAAGGGGTTAGGGATAGGAATATCAGATCAATCATACATTTCACTTCGACACCATCTCTACTTACACAATTAACACGCATTACTTACACAATACACAATACTTACACATTAATACTCTTGTGACTCGACGACTGTTTGCTTACAACACATACTTCTCTCCTGACAAAAAATAATCACCTTCCTACCATTCTCATTTTCTTCCCGCAACTCCAAAGGCACCTGTTATACCATTCCTTCGATCATTTATCCAACCATTCAAGTCGCCCAACACAATCAATCTGAATCGCCCTACTCACCCCATCTAAAACATCATTAAGATAATCACAGAAAGTCACACTCTACTCAACTTCACCCTCAGATGAACCATATCTTACAACCACACACACCTTGACTTTCTCAAATTTAAATTAACCATGTGAACTCTACTGCTACCACAAACAAAAGTCACCATACACATCATTCATTAGAATCGCAACTCCTCCTCTCTTCCTCTCATTCCTCTCCACTTTCAATTCATATACATTTCACCCAACACCACCTGTCTTCACAACTTCCTTTCATCTTTGTTTCAGTCACAGCAAGCAAATAAAATATACAGTTTCTAAATACATATATCACCTCTCTTCTTCTCACCATTTATTCCTCCAATATTCCATGTATAATAATAATAATATGAAAATATAAAATATGAATAAATGAATGTAACAAGAAAGCGAAAACAAAAATGAAACAAATCAAAAACCAATAGAATAGAAAGAGTTATATAATTACCTCTAGACTGGAGAGTATCACGGGCTCTCGTGCAGGTGGGTTCACTTGCTTGAGCTCGTGGTAGCCTGAATGGCAGTTTTTTGTCTGCCTGGAGGGACGGCATATGCCCTTTGTTGGTGAGGTCCGCTCTCAGAAACAGAACAAAAAAAAAACCTCTAGACTTTGGAAAGAATCAGTAATGTGACAAATATTAAAAATTGCAGACTGAAGTAAAAAATTGAGGGACGGGGTTAAAAGATTTTAGTTGGTAGATAAAATAATTATTGTACCGAGTTAGTTGGTAGGACATTGAAATAAAGTTGGATGATGGACGCAAGAATATTCTAGAGTTTCTGTGAGATTAATATGACCCGGAAAAGTTATACTGTAAATAGTTGCTGTTTAGGGATGGTTTATATTTATTGATGTATAAAGATGCAAGAATTAGGAGAGATTGCGTGTCGGAGGTAGAAGTAAGTATCTCGAATTATTCAAATTTCAGAGGAGTGGAGCAGGTTTCGGAATGAGCTCTAATTGGAGACGATTCCTTTACAGACAGAGGGCACAGGGTTCTGTGGCTAATTCCCATGTTGGCACATGCTCCGGAACGGAGAAGTCTTGAGGTGGATCCTATATAGGAACCTCGTTCACAAAGAGGACAAGTATACTTATAGACGACTCCAGACTCAAACAATGCAGGGAAACGGTCTTTGTATCTGATAAAAGAGCTGATCTTTAAAGAATTTGTTAGAACAATATTGAAGTGTATATGAGGGAACAAGCGATTGAGAGAAGTGTCCAGTTCATTCTTGAGTGAAACAGAGGAATGACCAATTAAAGGAAATGATACAGTGTGGGTCAGTAGTTTGGGTAGATATATATTTTGGAGAAACCTTCTAATGAGTTTAAAAATCAATTCTAAAGGGTAGTTGTTATTGTGAAAGTAATTTATAAGAAACTTGAATTCTTTGTGCAGAAATATATAGCCAGAGCTTATTTTATGAGCTCTGTTGATAAGGGTGTTGTCAGCATTGAGTTTTAACTTCATGGCCGAAATACTGTAGAAGTTGGTACCTTGAGGCGCGAAAGTATTTTTTCTGTACACTGATGTAGAAAATTTGTAGTTTCTTCTTTTTATTAAAACATCCAGAAAAGCTAAAGAGTTATCAGTTAAGGAGAACTGATATTAGGATGTACTGTATTGATGTGTGTCAGAACTTGGGCAGAGCCCTGTTCATTGGTATTTGAATACAAATCTTATCTATCTACATAGCATCTGTAAAGGTTGGTTTGGGACATAGTATTGTCAAGAAATCTCTTCCAAATATTCAAGTGATGTTGGTAAAGAGAAACTAGGCCCAGTGGATACCATGGATATCCCATCAATCTGTTTAGTTATTTTTATTGTTTTAAACTAAAAAATAAGAATTGAAACGGCCAAGTGCTATAGAATTGTGAAAACTAGTTAGATTATGTCGTATGTACAGAAGTTATGCTGTAAATACTCTATGTACTATATAACATGAGTTGAATTCGAGAAATAGTTGACGTAAATCCTCACCAGTCTAAGAGATTTCTGCGGTTATTTGCTGGACGCATAGGGTGAGGAGTGAGCACATACTTAGATATTGAAGCTATATCAGAAAGATGGTCTATGTGGAAGTTTCTTTACATACTTTAGGGGACGTAAAAATGCCTCATGAGAAGCCAGATGCCTACCCACTGCTGTACGTCCGATTGGATATAATATCTCTCGATTTCCAATTCTCCCGAGCTCTCCTGTTAATCTACCTCCAACTTTTTTCACAATTCAGAAATTTCCCATTCCACTCCTGAAAACTTGATGTCTAGAGAGACTGCCGTTAACTTTTCCAATACAATATACTATATTAACTAACTACTAACTACAACTACTACTACATTATAATAATAATATAATAATTTAATCATAATAATAATAATAATAAATATATTAAATAATAATATAATATAAATAAAAAATAATAATAAATTATAATAATATAAAATTATACTAATTATAATAATTTATAAGAATATATATTATAATATAATAAATTATATAATATATAATAATAATAAAATAAAATAATAATAATAATAATATATAATAATAATAATATTATATATATATAATAATAATAATAATTAGCAAATATAATATAATAATTAATATAATAATAAATAATAATATAATAATTAATAAATAATAATAATAATTATATATAAATATAAATATTAATAATTATACTAATAAAATATATATTTATATATATATTGAACAATATCAATAATAATAATAATACTAATAATATAAAAATAATGATAATAATAATTATATAATAAAATATAATAATATAATAATAATTAATAATTTTGAATCAGCAGTGATATAATATACTAAATTATAAAATATATATAATATAATATAATAATAATTATTAAAATTAATTATATAATTTAATATATAGATAACCACGATATCTGTGGTATTTGGTGCAAATTAAACCAAAAATAATAATATATATTATATAATAATAATATTATGTAATAAATAATATTAAAATAATAAAATAATATATACATTAAAATATAATAATAATTAATATTATTATATAATAATACTATAATAATAATATAATAAGTAATTAATAAATAATAAATAATACTAATAATATAATATAATAATAATAATTAATAAAATATAAATATATAATAATAATAGAGAGAATAGTGATCATGTATACTAACAGATTTCTTTACAAATAATATAACATAATAATAATACACTAAGATAGCGTATGTAATAATAATAATAATAATAATAAATAAAATAATAATAATATATAATAGATAATATAATGGTAGTGTCGTAGACGTTAAGCATAGCCTATTTATGATAAATAAACTATTAATAATAAATATATAATAATAATCATATATAATAAAATAATGTAATATAAGAATAATAATATATAAATAATAATATATAAATAAATAATTGAGTATAGCAATAATAATAAATAATAACTAATATAATAAATAATAATTAATAATAATATAATATAATAAATATAATAATATATAATAATAATAATAATAATGATAAATATTATTAAATAATCAATAATCTAATATATATAAAATTGAAC
>JABUQX010131644.1:12500-15913 GCA_015478945.1 Trachelipus rathkii
TTAAAGATAGAAATTTCAATCTTGATTCTTGAATAAGTCGATTGAATTTTGACGTAAACAAAGAACGATTCTTATCAACCTTTTTACGCAAATATATATATATATATATATATATATATATATATATATATATATATATATATATATATTAGTTATATATATATAGAAATTGATGTATATACAAATATATGTATATATTATATATATATATATATATATATATATATATATATATATATATATATATATATATATATATATATATATATATATATATATATATATATATATATATATATATATATATATTATATATAAATATATATATATATATATATATATATATATATATATATATATATACTATATATATATATATATATATATATATATATATATATATATATATATATATATATATATATATATATATATCTTTTTGTGTGGGGAGGGTGGTACAAGTACAAGTACAAGTACAAGTACACTAGAATTGTTCAAGTACAAGTACTCTAGAATTTGTTCAGGTACAAGTACAAGTACAAGTACATGGTATCAAGTACAAGTACTTTATGAAAATATATATATATATATATATATATATATATATATATATATATATATATATATATATATATATATATATATATATATATATATATATATATATCACCACTCCACCTTCTCTCCCCCAAGACTGGTAAGGTGCGTAACATGCACCGGAAACAGAAATGTAGTAGAAGAATATGAAGCAAGTCGAAAAGAAAGCCCAGCCTTACGACCCCTTTTATACCTTTTAGTGAGAACTCGTCGCAGTCAGAAAATCCACCCTAGAGCTTCACGGGACCACGACGGACCCTCACTATGGCATCTCGTCAATGTGGGGTTCATCCCTTGGCCCAGGTGGGCTACAACCATACCCAATCACAAAATCCCGCCATTCACTCCTATTATGCACCTTTCTTCTCGCCTCTGCCAAACTCACATTTTTCTCCTCCAGGCATTCCTTTACTTACTCAATCCACTTTTTTTTTGGTCTCCCAGCCGGTCGATTCCCAACACACTCACCACTATACATCCGTTTAACGAACCGACTATCATCCATACTTTCACATGACCAAACCATCTCAACGTACTTTCATTTATTCTCTCATTTACCCATTTCTTCACACCACACAACTCTCTAATACGTTCATTCCTCATTTTATCAATTCTTCTCACACCTAGCACTCCCCTAAGATTGTCCATCTGAACACATTGAACTTTAGATCTATACCTCTTATTCCAGACCATAGTCTCACTACTATTCATTAACACAGGTAACAACATGCCCTCATGTAAGACCCTAGCTCACTCAAGACTTAGTACCTTTACATCCACCAAGGATTTAATTGCACCAGCCACCTTCCTGCTATTCACAACTTTAATACTACACTCTGCATCATCCGTTCCCTTTCATCCAACATATATCCTAAATATTTAAACTCAGACACTTGTTCCTGCTGCTCACCATCTAACATAACTTCACACCGAGGACAGTCCTCACTCTTATCTACGTTTACTTTCAAACCCCACCTTTTACACACAATACCAAATCTCTCAAACTCTCTTCAGATTCGCCACACAAACCAAATCATCCTCATATTATAGGCAGGGAACCCTCCACTCTCTTCCATTCTCTGTCATTCTAACACCATCCCCTGCCACCCCCCTCCAATTCTTTCATAACCTATCCATATACAAATTGAATAACCAAGAAGACATAACACATCCCTGCCTCATTCCGCTATTAAGATTAAAAAAATCACTTTTGACTCTATTTATCTTACACACGCTTCACTATTATCATACATATTTTTGATTCCATTCGGAAGCTTACCACCAGCACCATATATCACTAACAACTGCCATAGAGCTTCCCTATTAATCCTATCATATGTCTGTTGCAAATCCATAAAAAATAAATACACTTTATTCTTCTCCTCCTTCATTTTCCCAATCATTTGTTTCGATGTAAAGATTTGATCCACACTTCCTCTACCTCTTCTAAACGCACCTTGTTCTTCACCAATCAGTCCTTCAGTCACTCGACATACTCTTTCGACCAAAATACCAGAATATATCTTCCCTACAACACTCAATAAACTAATTCCCCTGTAATACCCATAGTTACCTTATCCCCCTTACCCTTATATAAGGGTACTATTAATGCTCTCCTCCAATCCCTCGGAACTATGCCCTCCATACACGCTTTGTTACACAACTTTCAATCCAATCAATCACCATCTCGCTCTCTCTCTCTCTCTCTCTCTCTCTCTCTCTATATATATATATATATATATATATATATATATATATATATATATATATATATATAATATATATATGATTCGACGGTCATCGAGTAAAGACGCGGTAAAACCAGAAGGGAAGCGAAAAAGAGAAACATCAGAGGGAAGACTGGGGAAGAATGAGAAAGATCTTGGAGTGTTATTGGAAAGTACAAAGAAAATTCTGAGAAGGCAGCAACATTTGCTTTGAGAATTGTGTTTTCAGAAGAGAGTGTATTTAAGTTTCAAGTTTTGGTTTGAATAACTAGTAAAAAATATGTTTTAATGATTCGAAATTTCAAAATTTTTAAAATTTAATTAATTTTTAAGTAATATCGTTTAAAAATCTGAGATGGAGGAGCAACAATATTTTCGGCAACATTTCTTTTAATAATTTTGAATGAGATTTTAAAACAAACAAAATTTTTTTGGAAACTTTATATTCTACGAATTGTGAACAGAGCCTTTTGGTGTGAAGCTGCAAATCTCAAAGTCATCGTTCGAGTCATATGAAGATTTCTCTTCGTCTGGTAGCAAGGGGCTGAAAACCCCCTTCTATCATAATTTCATTTTCATGAATGGTGTTGATAAGATTAAACCCTTATCAATCACCAACGCCACCCTGCACCTGTGCGGGATATGGTGATATTTAAAAAATATATATATATATATATATATATATATATATATATATATATATATATATATATATATATATAATATGATCTGACTGTTTTCGAAGATGGGCGGATTAAAAATAGAAGGGAGAAAAGAGAGAGAAGAAACTGAAGAGCAACAGAGAAGAAAACTGAAGGCTGCAAGAACTTCTAACTAAAGTCTAAATAGCTTTCAGAATTCAAGATGAGAAGGCTTTTAGAATGAGGACCTGGCCAGATTATTGTAACAAAGAATTTTACTAAATGAATGAGTCTGTTTTTAAATTTTATAGAAAGAAGCATAGTATTTTATATCTTGATAAAATTTATTGGAGGAGGAACAAAATTTTCGGCAAGATTTCTTTTCATATATTTTAATAAGTGTATCATAATTTCTCTGAAATATAAATGGAGGAGCGACAATGTTTCC
>JABUQX010131645.1:0-17500 GCA_015478945.1 Trachelipus rathkii
AGAGAGAGAGATTACATATATATATATTATATATATATATATTATATAGTATATGTATATAAGTATATAATATATAGTATATTATATTAATAATATAATATATAGGTAATATATGCACAGCGGCGCTGTTGCCGTGCGGTACATCCATTTCAGTCTTCGGTGCTCGTCCAATCTTTAGTATCATACACTTACTACGAGAGCCTGCAGTGCACTGTTGAAAGTTCTTAAATTCTTGTAATAAGAGGTGTCAGAAATCGGTCTTAAAACACTGGTCGTCTAGAAGATTTTATAAGTGAAAAAACTCCCACCAGAGTTATCAGGTTATTGTGAAAGTGATGTACGGGTCCAAATGCATATTTCGTAAGTGTGTAAGAGTGAATGCTGTCAGGGTGTAAATGTGTGTCTTGAAAAATAAGAAAAAAATTCCCTAATGATAATTAAATGATCGGTTAGATGGGTGTTGAACCCTATTCTCTTGTTCCTTGGGAAAGGCATTTTTTTTGCGAGAAGTAAGAAACGAAGAAAATTGTCCTACAAACATGGTGATGGATTGGAACTGCCTATTATGTTCATTATTTTGAAATAGCTGGTGCCGATATATTACTTTTCCCAATTAAAGAGACTTACTGATCAAGCGGTGTGAATGTGGATGGGACATCTCGAGTATACAGTATATAATGTTTGTGTAGAGTGAATAGCATTTTATGGTTATCACTTTAGAAACTTTCTTTTGAATATGAGACGGAGGGCCCTTATGGACATCTTAATCAGAGCTGAATCCATTAAAATTAAGAAAATAGTTGGAGTAAAGTTTTTGCCATGTATCCCGTGCACAGCAGTGATACTTTAACTGCTTTAGGACATAACATCCAGTTCATTACAGCGATGAGCGTGCTACAGATCTGCATTCTATATCTTTTTTGAGATGAGTTGACGTGGTAGATATGTACAATTGGTCCTGTTGCTAATAAATATTTGTTGTATATTTCTTGTGCGTGAAAAGTTTTTATTTTGCTTGTAAATAAGTTGGACTTGGTAAGCATCTTACCATAAATTTTTGGGAAGGGTAGTTGTTACATATCCCACGTTTTTATTTGTTGTATAATATATATATATAATATATATATATTATATATATATATAATATCATATATATATATATATATATATATATATTTATATATAGATAATATAATAATAATATATATTATATATATATATAATATATATATATATATATATATATATATATATATATATTATTAACTATAGTATATATATATTGCCTTGCGTTTGCATGTGATGTGGTAAGTCGAATCCTTTGATTCGGATTCAGATTCGAGAATTTTCACACACACTGATTCGAGACTGACAATATACCGTACTATATATATATATATATATATATATATATATATATATATATATTCTATATATGTATATATATAGTATATATAAATATATAATAATATATAATATAATTTAGTATATATATATATATAATATATATATATAATATAATATAATATATTATTATATATTATATTATTCAGTGTGCTAGACGATTTTAGCTCTCATTTATCTTGTAGTAATTGCACAGCAATAAGGGTTGGCTGTTCTTTAAGAGGGTAATCAACCCGCCCACTTTAGTTATTATTATATTCTTTGGAGATGAGGGAAAGCAAATAATTTTTTTATTTAAAGGATCTGTCTTTCTATATGATATAGCAATAATAAGATTATGAACCATATAATATATATATATCATATATATATTATATATAGTATATATATATATATATAAATATATATATATATAATATATATATAATAATTATATATATAGATATAATATTAATATTTTATATATATATGATGGGATATAGGAATGTTTTACCATATTTTTTGTGGAGTAAACAAAATTTTACCAAAGCTTATATTTTTTATTCTATTTTTTATTATATTTTTTTAAGCTATTCCGTTAGAATTAATGTTGGTTGGAACTAAACCTTTTTTTAATTCTCTCTTCCACCTAACAGTATCTAGTTGCTTGGGTTGTTGTTTTTTTACGCCCTGCTCCCGTTAGGTCTAGATTTGGTTGAAGTTACGGTTTTTTAAACGCCGCTCCACCTTAGGTTATGTTGTTGGTCTTAGGAGTTTACCTACCCTGCCGACGTTAATTTTATGGTGTGGGTTAGTGTATTTTTATGCCCAGTCCCAATAGATCTAGGCTTGGCTGGAATAGATGATTTTTTTGCGTTGCGTAAGTCCCTGTTAGATCTATATCTGGTTGGTTAAGTGTTTTTTTAACCCTCCAATGAACCTAACCCACCACTTTTTTTTTTTAAGGCTTTGGGGGTTCGTATTTTTTTCGAGCAAATTGATTTTTGAAACTAGTTGTTTAGTTTATATTATATATATTATATATAATATATAATATATATATATTATTATATTATATATATATATATATATATATATATATATATATAATATATAATATATATATATTTATATATATATATATATATATATATATATATACGCTGCCTACTAGTGTACAGTGTACATATTTTTATTTACCTCTGTGCAAATTTCATAAATTTATCTTGGCCAAAGACCTATTTCGCGCCCTTTTTGAAATTGGAAAATTGTCACAGCTCAAAAACAAGAGAGTTGTACAGAAATTTAGACTATATATATATTATAATATATATATATATGATTATAATATATTTAATATATATATAATATATAATAATATATATATATATTATATCTATATAATATATATATTAATATAACGAAATCGTTAAACATAATAAGACATTAAAGCACAAGATTTATAAAGCATTAGATATAATTTAAATATTTAAAATAATTAATAAAGTTAATGTATAATATTATTTTTTAGGAAAATAATTTTTTTCTTTAATTTTTGGTTTTTGTGCACAGTATTCTATTTGTGTAAGGTGTTTATAGTATATATAATATTATATAATATATATAGTATAATATAATATTATTATATATATATATATATAATATATATAATATATAATATTATACACAAATGTGATCTACAATTTAATAATGATATATTATTAAATTTATTATACATAAATTATATCTATAAAAAATATATATAATATATATATAAGAGAGCTTTAAGTACACTTATTAAAAAACTGCAAATAGTATTAATTAAATATTATTATTAACAAGGGACATTACGGCTTCTTGTATTATTATTAATTATTATTATTATTTATTATTAATTATTATTATTATATTATTATTATTATTATAATGGAGTTTCAGTTATTTATTATTAAATAATGAAATTTATTTTTATAATATATATTATTATATACATAGCATAAAACTAAACTACATCAACACTACTTAGTTGCAATGAATCTCCTTCACTACAGGCATTTGGTATTTAAACTGAAAAAAAATCTATACATTTATTTGATAAATAAATAATTGTTTTATTAACATATTATTTATTATTCCATACGCTATATTTCACACAATTCAAGAGGGGCTCAACAAGCTTTGTGTCTGCGAAATTCGTCCTGCATTCTTTTTGTTGATATTTGGTTTTTTTTATTATTTTAACAATATTATATATAGTTAATTAGTATATTATTATATATTATATTAATTTATTATTATTATTACGCGAGGAGGTCCATAGCGCCTCTATAGCGGTTTACACCGATGGTTCCAAGACGGTAGGAAGGGTTGGGGAGCTTCAGCTGTGTTTCCGAATTCACTGTATCTCACACCCTTCCACCCTATTTGCTGTTTTTTTTCAGCTGAAACTGATGCTATCGTCATGACGGTGAACTGGATTAGTACCTCGGCCTGTGGGGGTAATTAATACCATTTTTCCGATCCCCTGCGGAGCGCTCTCTCATCGTTGCTCTGACCGGCAACTCCGTAACCCTTGGTGTGTGCCATTCAAACGTCACTCTGCTTGTTTCCTGCGCTGAACCACAAACATGAGTTCGTTGGGTTTCCCTCCCATGTGGGTCGTTCCTGGTAACGAAACGGGCCGATGGGTAAGCAAGCGGGGGCTGCACGCGGGGTGTCGTGTGCCCAATTCCTTCCTCCTGCTGTACGCCTGGGCCATTCCTCTGCTAGCAGAGTTTCTCATCTCTTTGCTGTCGGGGCTTCCTCTCTGGCTGGCAGTCGTTGGGCGGAGGATACTGTGTGGCGCCAAACTGATCGAATGTCAAACCCGTACTAGGCGGTGGTCTCATCTATGTAGGAGGCAGTCGCCTCCTGGAGGTGTCCTGGCTCGGTAATTGCGTGCCTTGGTCGCGCTGGGGATCCCCAAGCCTGCCCGTTGCTCCTCCAGTGTCCCTCCTCACAGTCCCTTTCAATCTCTTTTGTGGATTGCGTGCCCTCTCGACCCTTAGAACAACGTCTTTCCTGACGTGCCTAACTGTAGCCTCTTTAGCACATCTTAATCCGAATCATCTCATTTTCGCAGTGAGCGTTTTTGCTTCCTATTGGAACTGAACATCTTCTATAAGATATAGCACCATCTCAGCTGTTCCCTATTTCGTTCCGTAGGGATTCGCCCTGTCGTTGGTTTTCCTAACACGAATATAGCCGCATTCTTGTGTGCTGTGGAGTCGCTGTACATCCACTCAAAAAAAAAAAATTTAGATCTATTTTTATTTACGGTTAAATTATGATTATTTATATTATTATTATTATATTATTATTATGTATTATTATTATTATTATGATTAGTTATTATTATTATTATAATTTATTATTGATTATTATTATTATTATTTTATTATTGATTATTATTATTATTATTATTATTATTCATATCTTATTGTTATTTTTATCTTCTGTATTCCCATGTAATATCTGTTATTCGTTATGTTTTCTCGCTCCCGTAGCCATTTTCTTATTTTTGTTGTCTGTCATTTTATTCATATTGGCTTTTATAATTCTGTCATTGTATCGTATTTTATGCTTGTTTTGCCTTCCTCCTTGACCTTCCCAGTTACTACACTCCCTCCCCTGCCAACTTTCTATACATATTATCATATGTATTCCAGGCCTCTTTCTCGTAGTCGCACAGCCCAGTTCCTTCCCATTCCCTGATAGCTCCTTAGGTAGCTGTCCTTGTGCTTTTTCTTGGTGCAGATCTAAACCCTTACTCCCATGGGTGAGGGTAAGTAAGGAGGAAAAACCGGGTTATTCTCGCCTTCAACTCCCGGGCCTCCTGATTCGTAGGAGACCCGAACCTGCTAACCACCGAAGAGGGCTGTCCTATTCACTTGGGCGCATAATCATGGGCTTTCACGTCGTGCGCTGTGGTGCGTGGCTGTTTATTTTTCATCTGGGGCCCGAGCAGAAGTTCCGCGGAGCTTTTCCGAGGCCACAGCCCTCCCCACGGGGTGGGAGATTTTGAGCTCTGGGCATGAGAATCCTGTCCATTGAGTTTGAGTTTTTTCAGCGGCTGCTTCCTAGGTTTTGTTATTTGTATTTTTCATTGGTTTTAATTGATATTTTGTTTGTTTATTATTGCGGTGATGATAAGTAATATTTTTCATAATAAATAAAAAGCCTGCCTTTTAAAATAACGTTTTAATAGAAAGGCTGATGGTCATGCTTAGGCGGGCTCTACCGCCTTCCCCTTTATTTCGGCAACTGCGCCAGGATCAAATTGTGGCTCCGTTGCCAATGCTGCTGTGAGGACCTTCGAATCCCACCCTGTCTGGATTCTGTCCATTTCAAATGCGCAGTACCCATTCGATTCTCTACTCGTATCATGACGTCTATCACGCTGGTGTCGATCCTGACCATACTCACTCTCTGTGTCGGCTCTCAAGTTTTCTTGCTTCTCTCCTGCAAACTCCGGGCACCTATGTCATGTCCAATTATTTCATATATATTCAGTACGGTTGCGCTTGTTCATCATCTTTGCTTTCTACTTTGTTTTTCTTGTACTCTGCTCTCCGGCGTCCCAAGTTATATGCATGGGATTCCCCATCTATTTTTATTCTCGAGCTCCTCCATCGTTCTTCAACTAACGAACACAGAGTTCCACTTCATCACTCCGGTGAGTGCTTTTAGAAGATGCTCAATTATGTCGTGTAGGAGTAGGATTAAAAGGTTTTGTACCTACAAGTACTCGGTTTGGCACTGCCTGCATCAGAAACTAATCGAAAGCAAAACTCTGCCCTCATCCAAACTAGATTGTTGGCTCTGGCATATTCTACCGTTTTTAACTATAGGTTTGTGTTAAATATTGCTAATAATCGCTTAATTTATTATTGTTTAGATTCTTAAACAAAGAATCAAAGTGGGAAGGTAATGAATTACTTGGCCTCTTCGGATTTGAATCTCACCGCGCTTATGCGAAGATGTAGTGCATATCATGCTCGATGCTTTACGTACTGAGCTATTCCTGTCAACTCGAAGAAAAGTTGGTTCTAAGAACAGTTTTAACATTCAATCGAGCTGCTTGTCCCTTCATAGTGCGATCATTCATCGCAGGTGTCACTCTAGCCTGTCCCTATTCTCCTTCTTTCGTTTCTTATATAATATTAGTGTGTTAATATTGTATAATCTGCAATTTTATTATGTTAGATCTTCAATACAATAGAAACATCTTAATGTGGGTAGGTAATAGATATTGACTGCTTCTCCGGATTTGAATCTCACATAGCCTGTTGCGAAAATTTTTTGTGAGTGAAAATTATGCTTGTATGCTTTACCGACTGAGTCGTTATCCCTCAATCTCCAAATAAGTTTTGAGAATTAAAATTAATTTTAAAACTGTTTCTTAAATTCTCAACTTTTTTGTGTTGAGGGATACCCAGTCGTAAAGCATCGAGCATGATGGTCGCTCAAGTTTCGGCAATTACTAGGCGTGTGGTTCAATCTCGGTAGAAGGTCGTAATTTCTTTACCTTCCACTTTGATGTTTCTTGTGTTTATATTTATATATATATATATAGTTATTATATTATATATATATATTATTATATATATATATATTATATATAATTATTATATATATATATAATATATTAGTATATATATATATATATATAATATATTATTTTTATTATATATGAGCCGACTGCGATCGAGAGCGGACGCAGAAAAGAAAGAGTGAAAAAAGAAAAGAGAAGATTCGAAAGAAACGGGAAATTAGAGAAGAAGACCCAAAAGAACCGACAAGAGCTGGCAACGAGGGATTGAAACTTTGAGTGCTGGGGAAGAAGATGGTTTCTGAGAGAACATTTGATCAGACCTGGAAAAAACCGTTTTTAAAAAAAAAAATAAATACAAAATTTAATATAATTTAAACATATTAAAAATCTATTTTAATTAACAGAGGAGCAGCAAAATTTATAATTCTTGGTTCTTTTTGACATAAGTTATAAGTAAAATAAACGGACCAACAATATTTTGGGTTTAGTTATTTATTATAAGAAAGAATGGAGCATTCGCGGGTCGGCTCGTATAGGTCAAGTAAGACCTGGACAAGCACCAAAATAAACGTCTGGTAGCCTGCGTGTAGAGCACTTGCCCAGCTAAGCTAGTGAACAATGGTTTCGTCACTGGTCGTTCCTGTGGAGTGTGAGCTATTCTCTTTTTGGCTCCAATCTGCTCAGACTTAAAAATGAAAGCCATCACCCTGCTTAGATAAGGGCTCTGCCGTGAGCGTGGTGGTTAACTTTATATATATAATATAGTATAGTATATATATTATATATATATATATATATATATATATCAATATATATATAATTATTATATA
Source organism: Trachelipus rathkii (assembly GCA_015478945.1). Taxonomy (NCBI): domain Eukaryota; kingdom Metazoa; phylum Arthropoda; class Malacostraca; order Isopoda; family Trachelipodidae; genus Trachelipus; species Trachelipus rathkii. The sequence goes on from JABUQX010131645.1 coordinate 7,807, forward strand.
TATATATATAATATATAAATATATATATTAATCACCTATTAACAACCTATATATATAAATATATTAATATTGGCAAGGGTCCCGAATAGCTGACACCTGTATCTAAAAAACTAGGATAGCTACCAAAAAAAACTGAATACATTTTTGAATTCAGCGAACATTTTAATGTCGGAAAAGAAAAAACTATCTTTATTAGATTAATAAATCATTAAAATTATATTAATAAAAATAGTACGCCCGGAATAGCACTTATGCCTGGCAATTTTGGGACTTTCATGTGCAGCGAACCCCGCTCCTCCCTGGCAAAAATTAGAAAAATAACTATGTAGGTATGCTCAGGTCAACCAATAAAAAAAAATAATAATAAACCATCTACGAACTCTATGTATCAAGAGTTTGGTGATGTGTGTGGTGTTCTGCATTAGCATTGAAAAGAGAATATCTGGGTGACCCATTTTGAAAATTTGGGGGGAACCACGGAATTAATTCGTACACAAAACCTAATTAGTATTTTTTATTTTAATCGTACTTCATTGTTATTTCTTTCATTTTCCTCCAATTTAAAATTGTTCCTGATTCAAAAATTATTCATTTTTATGTAGCTACCGTAGTTTTTTTAGATACAGGTGTCGGCTATTCGGGACCCTGATATATATATATTAAATAAATATATATATAATAATATAAATATATAGTATATATATATATATATATATATATAATATATAATTATATATATATTATATATATATATATATATATAAGTATATATATGGATGAATTCTGTAATTTTGCAGTCTGCACTCTGGGTTCGACTATTGGAGCTAGGACAGGATAGGCCTAGCAAGCCACTACACTAGCTGAAATTGCTTGCAATACTCAAGAACCAGCCCCAGATGTAAATAGACCTTCAGGTAACAAACCTCGAAAGGGATTTGAACCAAAAACTTAAACAACGCTTTTAAAATAGATGCGCGACGCTTAATATAGCAATGTATGGTGGAAAAAAGGAGGAGATCTTGTAGATGATGAACGAGAGGAGGATTGATGTGATGGGAATGGCGGAGATGCGAATGAGAGGAGAAGAGACATTGGAGGAGGATATGTTTTGATTAATAATATGAGTAGATGAGGGAATCAGGAAGCACGGAGTGGGTTTCATAGTAGGGCCAAAGATGTCACCATTCATAGATACCATAGAAGTCATACATGAAAGACTGGTAAGATGAACTTTTAAAATCATGGGGATGAGATCCATTTCTATCAGGTGTATTCACCGCAAAAAGGACACCCAGAAATGGAAAAGAGACAGTTCATGGAAATGTTGGGAGGTTTTAAAGCTGCTTTTATAACAATTGCTGCTGCTCTATCAGAAACGCTAGTTCTATCGCAAGCTTGTGCTACATTTGGAAGCTCAGTTCTCATCTGGGAAGTTGAATTAAGGAGAATCTTGACATGAACTTATAATTGTGTTTTTCGTTTCACATGGTTCATATTGACTATCTTCATATTCAGAAGAACTTGAAGAGTTCAAAATGTGTCCCATAACTAGCTGGCTAGAAGTCCCGTATTTTGCGGGACTGTCCTGCATTTCACTATTTTTAGAAATCTTCTTGTCCGAAAATCTTTACGCCCAAATGCGGACAGTGTAAGATCCCTGCATTGTGAAATTAAGCCACCAAAATTTATAACAATCACGATTTGATTCACTACCAAACAAGTTTAAAACATGTTTTGAGAAGATTTTAAAAGGCGAGTACGTTCTGTTAATTCTCGGTGAGATAGTCAGTCGCCACTCGCCAATCAGAGACTCAGTTGATCTCTAGCTTCTGGGAAGTGCGCGTGTCACATTTTTAGAGTTGCTCTTATATTGTGAAAATGACTTCAAAACGAAAGTGTTTTTTAGTGAAAACTTAGAAAAGAATACGCTTTCATTTAAAAAGCAAAGGATGATAGCAACGTATCTGAACCAATGAAGATTTGTGAACAAGGTGTGGGAAAAAAAATGATATTACGCGCCATTAAACTCGATAAAAACATAAAAATCTACGTTACTGCTGCGGCCGCCAGCACGTCTTTGAAATTGTTTTTGACTAGTAACACTTTTGATGGAGGACTAAAAAAACACAGCTATCGCGAAGGAAGTTTGGGTTTTACCATTCAGTCAATACATAACCAACTCTTTTAGATCTACAACTGCAATTCAAAAACTTATAGAAACTGCCTTTCCAGTAAAAAATTTTCTTTGTGCAAAAACGAAAAGCATGCCCATTTTATGCAAACGGTTTTCAAAGCCTGATGTTTTACAGACACTAAAAGATGATATCTCAGTGCTAACTATGTAACAATTTATAGTGACTGTTCCAACCATGGAAATATCAAATTGTGTCTTATTGTCAGATATTTTTTGCCTACAAATGGTTTATATATATTGTTAAATAACTATTAAGGTGACAAGGTTTAGTGAGTAAACATATAATATATTTAATAGTATAAAAAAAGTTTTAGGATTCTTATATTTGTCCGAGGAAAATAACAAGCTTTAGTGCTGACAATACAATCTAAATTTGGTTGGCATCTCGAGGGGGGCAAATAATTTTTTTTTTCAGACTGCTAGCAAAGCTTTAGGCAGAAAAATAATTGGTGTAAATTGCCCAGCTCATATCTTAAATAATGCTTTGAAAAGTTCATGTGATTCTCTTCCTATTGATATAGAAATTATAGTCGTAAAAATTTATTCATTTTTCTACATTTATACAGTCAGGGTTGAAGAACTAAAAGCTATTTGTGATTCTGTTGATGTGGAATTTCATGAGATATTAGGCTACACCAAGACCAGATGGTTGGCTTTGAGGCCAGCTATTGAAAGAGTTCTTCAACTATTCAACCCTCTAAAAATATATTTCTTGTCTCACAAACAATGCCCTGTCATACTTAGACAGTTTTTGAAAACCCGTTTGCTGAAGCATATCTTTATTTTGTACACAATCAGAGTTCAGTATTTCATGATTGTATTCTTAAGGTGGAATCTCAAAAGGTATCTTTGGCAGAGATTGCATGCATTCTTAAAGATATGAAACTGCAATTGATTGAAAGAAAGCGGGAGTCATTTTTACCTTTATCCGTAGATAAAATGCTGAAGGATTTAAGAGAAACAAGGAAAGAATATACAAAGCTTTAAAACAGCTACTTTGTCATTCTGGGATAAGTGCATTGAGTATTTGAATGAATGGACCGTTTATTTTGAGGAACTAGAAAACTTTAACTGGATGCTTCTTCGCAGCTTAATACTCTGGACAGCAGTTAAAGAAACACTCGAATTTATCCTTGAAAAATACCCAATTTCTCTATAAATGATAAATGATCTCTCGATGAAGTAGTTGTGTAACGAAACTGTTTGTGACCAATAGATAAAAATTAAGGAATGGAGATGACTCGTCGAAATTTGAGGTTGACGAGTAGATGGATGAAATATTTGCACATTTTCAGAAGTCAAGAATATCCTTTACAAATATTCTAAAAGTGCTAGAATTTTTTTTATGTCTACCTGGATCAAATGCACCCACAGAAAGGATATTCTCAATGATGAAAAACTATTGGACAGAAGACAAAAGCAGGTTAAATATAGGTACTTTAAAGGCTGAACTATTAACTACTTGCAATTATGAGATGGATTGCTTGCAATTTTCGGAGTACCTAAGTTCGAATACAAACCTCCTTAAGAAGATCTGTTCCAGTAACAAGTACAAATCTGGTTCTATTTAAGTAAGTAAATATTGATTTATTAGACTTATAAAGAGTTATTTATTATTTACTACTATATTTGATTAAATTATTTTGGGTTATAATATATATAATATATTGCTTGCCTATAAGGATACACTGCCTTAACAGCTATACTAACTGTAAATGATAAAGTTATAGCCTAGGCATGAAGAGGACTGTCCCGCATTAGGTTGAAAAAAATCTGGCCAGCCACCCATAACAGAAGGAAGAAGTCTATTAGCTGTTTTTTCTTCACGGTCTTGCAATTAAACGTTTTGACTTTTTTCTGCTACCACTATGCTGCTACCTTTTCTTTGCATTGCAATCTTTTTCAAGCATTTTCCTTGCTTTATGCCAATATTTCCAATGCCCATTCTTCCAAATATCATTTGAGATTAAAAAAAAAAAAACTCTGCTACAGGTACTTTAATTTTGCCAGTACAAATTAAAAAGTTCTTGCATTTAGATAATGAACTATCGAAAGATTTTTCTCCTCTGGTACAACTTTTATCGAAAAATTTAATTTATCTTCTCATTTCAAAGACTTCATAACATTACGATATTTTTTATAATATTCTGTTATCTTATGTAATATTTGTTGGTCCGTTACAATAGGAATTGAACTTTTTTCCCACAGATGTTTGAGATCTTTTATTAATGTCAAACACACATTGGCCAAACCAAGTTCCTGTTTGTTTTCTCTTAACAGTTCTTATCGTAAATATAAATATTATCTTATAGCGCCCGCATATGTCGGTACCATATTCTTTGAAGGCTTCAGGCGCACCAAACACCGGACACAAGTTTTCTGATCGCATCCGAGGCATTTATGTATGCCCTACGCAACACGTAAGGATAACTAACTAAAATATACTGAACCAAAATAACACAAAATAAAATACGTAAACCATGTAACGCAAACTAAATGAAATACAAACTGATAATAGGAAAACAACCAACTTCAACGGAGACGTCAGTCATACTGGCGCCAGCAAGAGAGAAAACATTAGCCAGTATCCATACACGGTAAGAGAGGGAGGGTCAATGCAGGAGCATGCTCACTTGAAGGGCGAGTCTCTCGATTCCCAGCGTCAAGTTAAGTGTCAAACTTTTGATTTACCTGCCGGTTTAATTTCAATCACTCATGGTTTCAAGTTAGAGTTATTATAATTTATAAATTTGTTTTTGTGACAAATTAGACGAAATAGTTGAATATTAAAGCCATTTTGGCAGCCAAAAATTTAATAATTTGATTTACTGAGATTTCGTATTATAAAAAGGCTTTGTATTGGCAACTTTTCCACATATAAGCGTTTTAAATTAATGATTTTATTTTTTTTCACTCCAACCTAATATATATATATATATATATATATATATATATATATATATATATATATATGATATAATATATATATATATATATATATATATATATATATAGATATCTATAACTCTTTTTGTAAGTATCTACTTGATTCTATATCTATCTTTCTCCATGTTTCACTTATAATATATACATATATATATACTTTTTATATAACTTAATAATATATATATATATATATATATATATATATATATATATATATATATATATATATATATATATATACCTATCACAGATATATAATATATAATATATATATATATAGTATATATTAACAGAGGTGGGCACCGATCCGTTACTCCATTACTAACGGAATTAGTTTTTGAGTAACGGAGTAACGGACTCGTTACTTTTTCTTTCATGTAGCGCACCGAATAACTTCCGTTATTTTTTCCTTCCTTACTTTTTAGTCAGCTACATTTTGTTCGACTTTCTTTGAATGTTGATAGCCAATTGACCAACCCGGTGAAGCTAAAAAATCCGTTTATAATATATATATATATATATATATATATATATATATATATATATATATATATATATATATATATATAAAAATATTTAACTATTCTATATATATATATATATATATATATATATATATATATATATATATATATATATATATATATATATATATATATATATATATATATATATATATATATATATATATATATTTCCATATATATATATATATATATACTTTTTTAATAAATATAACAAATATATATATCTTTCTATATATAAATATATATATATATATATATATATATATATATATATATATATATATATATATATATATATATATATAAAAGAAAAGATATTGAATTATATAAAAAGGAAAGAAAATACTAAGTTGCATATGTAGGAGAAAACAAGAGGTAAATGAACAGTTTGGAATTAGGATGAGTGATGGGGACTTACTAGGGAATAGGAAGCTCTTCTGGAAGGAAAGCGCGAAAGGTTAAGAATGAGAATAAGGAAAATCTGCTTAATAATGAATAGGGATGGTGCTTTTGTAACTGATGAAATGGGTGTGAGAGGAGTGTGGAAAGAACACTTCGAAAATCTGCACAATATTAACAGTAATGAAGAGGTGATAGTAAATGTGTGTGGGCTGGGTTTGATGGTGAAAGAAGAAATAGGTATTTTGGGGATGAGTTATTAGTAAGGAGGAGGTAATGAGTAGAGTGAAAAAATTGAAGAAGAAAGGTAAATCTGCAGGTATAGATAAAGTACTGGTGAAATGATCAAGAACGGGAGGCGAGATGGTGATTGATTGGATTTGGATGTTGTGTAATAAAGCGTTTATAGAGGGTATAGTTCCAAGGGATTGGAGGAGAGCGGTAATAGTACCCATATATAAGGGTAAGGGAGAAAAGGGGAACTGTAGAAATTATAGGGGAATAAGTTTATTGAGTGTTGTAGGGAAGGTATATGCTGGTATTTTGGTCGAAAGAATGGGTCAGTGACTGAAAGACTGATTGGTGAATAACAAGGTGCGTTTAGGAGTGGTAGGATGTGTGGATCAAATCTTTTTACATTGAAACAAATGATTGAGAAAATGAGGGAGAAGAAGAATAAATAAATTGTATTTAGGTTTTATGGATTTGCAACAGGCGTATGATAGAGTTAATAGGGAAGCTTTATGGCAGGTGTTAGTGATATATGGTGTTGGTGGTAGGCTTCTGAATGGAATCAAAAGTATTATGACAATAGTGAAGCGTGTGTAAGAATAAATGAATTCGAATGGTAATTGGTTTAATATTAATAGCGAGTAAGACAGGGTTGTGTTATGTCTCCCTTGGTTATTCAATTTGTATATGGATGGGGTTATGAAAGAATTCGAGGTGGGGATGGCAGGAAATGGTGTTAGAATGGTGGAGAATGGAGATGAGTGGAGGGTGCCCTACCTATTATATGCGGATGATTTGGTTCTGTGTGGCGAATCTGAAGAGAGTTTGAGAGGATTGGTAGAGAGATTTGGCAGGGTGTGTAAAAGGAGGGGCTTGAAAGTAAACGTGGATAAGAGAAAGGTTATGGTTGTGAGTGAGGACACTCCTCAGTGTGAAGTTATGTTAGATGGTGAGCAGCTGGAACAAGTGTCTGAAAGAGTTTAAATATTTAGGGTACTATTTAGGATCTGCATAGAAGGAGACAGACGATGCAGAGTGTAGTAGGAGGGTTGTGAATGGCACAATTATGGTTCTTATTATTAATTAAATCGTTGGTGAATGTAAAGGGACTAAGTCTTGAGTGTGCTAGGGTCTTACATGAGGGTATGTTGTTACCTGTGTTATTGTATAGTAGTGAGACTATGGTCTGGAATAAGAAGTATAGATCTAAAGTTCAATGTGTTCAGATGGACAATCTTAGGGGTGTGCTAGGTGTGAGAAGAATTGATAAAATGAGGAATGAACGTATTAGGGAGAGGTGTGGTGTGAAGAAAGGGGTAAATGAGAGAATAAATGAAAGTATGTTGAGATGGTTTGGTCATATGGAAGGATGAATGATAGTCGGTTGGTTAAGCGGATGTATAGTGGCGAGTGTGTTGGGAACCGACCGGCTGGGAGACCGAAGAAAAAGTGGATTGAGTCGGTAAACGAATGTTTGAAGGAGAGAAATCTGAGTTTGGTAGAGGCGAGAAGAAAGGTATATAACAGGAGTGAATGGCGAAGTTGTTTTGTGAGGGTATGGTTGTGGCCTGGGCCAGGGATGAACCACTTACCGCCCGGCGATCTACCATGGTGAGGTCGCATCGCTGTCCGCAGAAGCTTTAGTGGCAGTTTTTAAACTACGTGAGTTCTCACGCACTATTAATGGCCGCAAGGGGCTTTTAAGGCTGAAAGCTTTCTTTTCGGGGTATATCATGTTCTCCTACCTTTTCTTTTCCACGTGCTCGTTGCCGCACTTGCCACTCACGATCTTGGGAAAATAGAGGCAGATAAAGAGAAAATATATATATATATATATATATATATATATATATATATATATATTTATATTTTTATATCTATTTAACTTTACTCTTTCTCTATATATATATATATATATATATATATATATTGCATATATATATATACACATATATATATATATATATATATATATATATATACCTATACTATATATATATATATATATATATATATATATATATATATATATATATATATATATATATATATATATATATATATATATATATTGAAATTTCTTTTATCTTTTCTACCAGAAGATACTTTTGTACCAGGATGCTATTGGGTGCTTACTTCTACTCTCAACCAATAGCTTTGACAGGAGCAGACTCAAATTTGTGCCATGTTTGATACATGAAAAATCAAGTATCACATAATTATTATCGGAAAACTTTAAATTATTTTCAAAAATAAAATTGTAATAAATTTTTTACTAAATCACTGTATCTTAAAAGTGCTTAAATTTCATTTTATATATTTATAAAATTTAAACGGAGAAATTGAAGTAAATAAAATAAATTAATAAAAAATAAAATAATTAAATAAAAATTGGGGATTTTTCAAGCAATGTTGCTGTGTTTATCCTAATTAAAATGTATATTTTATTTAAATTACAGGGTAACCAACAGAATGCAGAAGACATTGAAAATGCAACCTCATAAAGGAATGCCAAAAACGAATATACAAACAAATATATACGTGTTTGTAATTTATGTATAATTATAAATTTTTGATGTAATAATTTATTAAATTACATGAGGGTATGCTTTTTAATAATAATGAGTATGTCGAAATTTAATATACACAAACCTATAAATTACCTAAGATACCGTAATTAATGTCGTAGTCATAAGCTAAAAGTAACGGAGTAACGGCACTTTCGTTACTTTTACTTTTCATTTCAAAGAAACGGAATAACGATAACGGAATTACTTTTTCCAATTAATGGAGTAACGATAACGAAATTACTTTTTTGAGTAACGATGCCCACTATATATATATATATATATATATATATATATATATATATATATATATATATATATATATATATATATATATATATATATATATATATATATATATATATATATATATATATATATATATATATATATACAGTCACAAATTATCCACAATGATTTTCAGGGCCACACGACACATCGTTCTTATATATATATATATATATATATATATATATATATATATATATATATATCTATATATATATATATATATATATATATATATATATACATATATATATATATATATTTCTTTCTTTCTCTATATATATATATATATATATATATATATATATATATAGATATATATACTATATATATATATAACAACATATATATGTATATATATATATATATATATATATATATATATATATATATATATATATATATATATATATATATATATATATATATATATATATATATATATATCTAACTCTTATATATATCTATATATATATATATAAAGTGGATGGACCAAATATTAAATTTCTAAGAAAAAATGGGAGCAAAATAATTTATATAAA
>JABUQX010131646.1:0-36076 GCA_015478945.1 Trachelipus rathkii
TTGTAAAGTTTAATTTAATTATTTATTATTAGAAGTTATTTATGTATTTATCAGGATATGCTCAATAAATAATATATGAATATATATATATATATATATATAATATATTATATAATATATATATATATTTTATATATATCATATATATTATATATATATATATTACATATATTGAATTATTAATAATATTTATAGTGTATATTTATATACTATATATTAATTTATATATATAGTATATATATATACCTCTTAATACGATTGAGAAAAATTAATTTTAATACTTTTAAGAATAATCTATTTTGTTTTTTATTTGATCAACAATTACTGTTATGCTAATTATTATTATTATTATTCAATCTATTATTATTATTATTATTATTATTATTATTCTCAATTATTAGTTATTATTTATATTATTATTATTTATTATTAGTTGTATTACTATTAGTTGTATTATTATCTCACATTATAGTATCAAAATAATTTTAATAATTAGCTATATATATTATAATAAACTTAATATAAATTATATGCATTATTAAATAATCAAAAGTTTATGTACATTGTGTTTACTGTGATGAACGTTGAAATCACTGAAAATGATGTTGTTCTGTCTATAGATCTTAAGACCTGCTATAACTTAATTAATTTACGCGTTACCTTAGATATTTAATCATACTATTATACCGACATAAGCATATATTGGAAGAATTAGATTACATTGGAAAGTGGATATATAATATATTTTTTATTTAATTCTGCAAATAAGCAAGCCGACAAAAAAAAGAAAATCTACGTATGGAATATATAAAAATAAAATGTTATTACCATGTAATATCTGTAAATGAACACTAATCTCTGAGTCAGTAGTCGAAATATTTTATGAATTGACTGCTGTTTAGGATGTCGGAGTCTGGGGCGGAGAGAGTTGCAAAAATTTATTTGTTTAAGTGTGCAGATAAGATCAGAGTTCAGGAGTATTTGATATTATTATTATGTTAAGATTGCTTGTCGAGAGTATCGGGTCTGGAAAGTTCACTGATGTAAGTCGAAAATCATAAATTTATGAATATTTAAGGAGTCTGGAGTTACGGAGTCGAGACAGTCGGATAATGGTTTTATATTTTACCGATTCACTTAAACCATAATAATAAAGTAATTCAATATTTACAAATATACATAATCATACGAGGATAAAAGTGTATTGTTATCATTATTAATTGGTAATCACATAATAAAATTAATATAATAGATTACTCTAACTAGAAAAAAATATCTCTCATAAAGCATGATGTTACCATTTAAATCACCACCTACGATAAATAGAAAATATATAGTACACTGTTAGATATAATATAGCAACATATGCCTAAATGAATATCATTCTCACCAGGTATTATACTAATTTTGAGTTATGAGGCACCGACTTCTTTTAAAATTGATATATTACTTCTACTTATGAAAATGAATTTGATACACTTTCATAAGTGTGTATAATAATCTGTCTTATTCTCTTATGTAAATGATATATGCTCTTTTCTTTTCTAGAGGGGCTCGTGGTCTTTGTGTCGACATTATCGTAAATTGTATGCGCTTTACTTATTCTCGCCTATATTGGACTAGCTGATATGCGCACTAATATAAGTAATCGTGTCTTAGGTCTCTAATAGGGTCGGTATACGCAGTTGCGTGTAGACAAAACATTTTAATGAGAAGTTTTGCGTGATATCTAATGACTGCAAGCAGGCGCCATACAGAAACCACTTCTGTGCGAGAGCATTTGAAGCGTGCAGTGCTATTTGGAGAGCACACTTCTAACTAATAGCATTATTATTTTTACTCACCTATAAATATATTTAGATAACATAAGTAGAGGCACGTGGTACATCTATATTCTTTCTTTATAGTTAATGTAATAAATATCTATAACTATATCTATCTACTATATATAATATATACTATATATATATTATTATATTATACTATTATTAGATTAATAATAATATACTATATATAATATATAATTATAATGATGAATATATAATAATTTATATAAATATATATATTATAATTATATATCATATATTATATATTCTTATCATGTATATATATATATTAACTATATATTAGTTATATATATTAGTAGTTCTTAATATTAATATACTATATACCGATTTAAATATATATATATATCCTATATAATATATAATTAATTTCTATATCTATATATATAAATATTATTAATCTATAATATATATATTAATATTATATATATATCAGACTGGATTCATAGTTAGTTCCAGTGATATATATATCGCTCGGAGCTGAAGCCTGCTTGGGGAAACAGCAAATATCAAAGGACTTGAAAGAGGAAACGAAAAAGCAAATCGAATATGAGTATATTTATTATTATTTTTACATTATATATCGGTGTTTTAATTTAGCAAAATTAATAAGCTGTAGTTATTTTCATATTCCTAATAATAAATAGCTTAGCTTTTTTATTAATCTAATTAGTATGTAGCCACTCAAAATTTTAACTTTGCAAATACCTTTATTAAGCGAACAATTAACCACCACTCCGGCGAAAAGTATACGTATGTCGCCAGCATAAGGATGAACAAAGGTACCAGCTATGTGGCGCTAATGTAAGGGATCGTTGAACTCACAAATCAAAAATCCGCAAATACCGCGCTATATAAGTATATATAGGGCGCAACTGAGGCAAGTCCAGTGTAGCGTGCATATATCGGCCGCGATCAGTGAGTGATACTGCTTAAGAAAAGCGCCATTATACATAAAACATTTATCAGGGCCTACGCACCCCAGCATGAGTAAAAAACGGAAATGACATTTGGCGTGGTAATGCTGGTACCACATATACTATCCAGTGCGGAAAATGGTAATATAAAAAATAAAAAAAAAAAAATAATAAAAAATATATTCAAAAACTACAGATATGCTACCATGCGAAAGGGGAATACATTTATTTCTTGGAATCCCATTCGTATAAAATTGTATCACATTAAGAAAAAATGCTTTATAATTCGAGCAAACAACTAAGTGATGAGGGCCTCAGAGCACGTAACGGGAGATACACAGGGGAAGGGACGTTTTCTCAATACCGTAGAGATCGATACTGGTAAGACGCGAGAACCTCCGTTAGCGACACTCAAAGCATACCAAAGAGCGTCAGGGTTATTATACCACGGGATCACACTTACCTACCTACCTGGGAGGGGGGGATTCAGTACACTCACTACTACCGTAGTTTCATACCGGAAGGCGCGAAGAGACCCTGATACTCATTAAGGCCCATTAACGAGAGTGAGTCGTCACACAATATAAAGTCATATATCACTTATTAAATAAGTATTATTAGTGGAATAAAGTAAAAATAAAGAAGCAAAATTACTATAGAAAGTCTATTTATTTTGAACGAGTAACGTATAATAAAAGTATTCCATATTTTAAGGACCTTATTAATCATATTACTATAATTAATTACAATAATTATTATATTATTTTTGAATTATTTTAATTATTTATTACATTTACCATTTTACCTTTACTGTATGATTTATTCACGCTATATCCAAAACGAGATTCACAATAAAATGTAATATACATCCGGCTGCGCGTATAGTAAAGTTGTCTTTAGGCGCTCTAATATATCATTGGGATATATTTTGTCTAACTCTTTATCTTATTTATATTTTTATATTCTTAGTTCAATCTGATTATTCCACCGCCCTTACAGATAAATAGGACACGCAGTATATAATATTATATATTAGGTATAAATTATTAATTACTCATCCAATTTGTATAATTTATATAAGTATTATAATTTACATTCTCGTTTTATATCACTGATTCTTGATTTTACTAATTATTTATATGTATAATGATCACTTTAAATTATTATGGAGTAAACTATCATTTGACACCATCCGGATCATAACGGGCGGTCTTTCACGGATTCTTTATATGCCTTTAAGACTTCACTTGGCAATTTTCCGCAAAAACTAATTTAATTAACAGCATATATAACAGTCTAGATTTGAATTATCAAACTATAATTTTATAATTAATCGTTCACCTACATTAACTATAACTATCAAAAATTGTCTATTCAAACTATATTTAGAATCATTAAGAGGAGTTATATACGATAATCCTTATGCAAGAATAAAATATTCTCGCTATCTCTGGAGATGTAAAAAGATGGTTTTTATTATTTAGATCCCTTAATGTTGATTAGTCTTCGTAATAAGTTCTTAATGATTCAAACCTGATTAAATGAGCCCTGGGGCAATGTATACTAATAATAGAGATCTGATCATAGTAGAATAACGTATATATATAATATCTCTTATAATAATCAATTTCAAAATTTTAAACTTAGTTGAATAAAATGTTATGAATCCCTTTCAGAAACTTATACAATAAATATTGAGAAGAAATAAACTCTAATAAACTCTCTGCATTTTCAGTCAATAAATTATTGTGATAAAAAAAATTATAAAAAAATAAATCTTATACTTTGTATCTAGTGAGTATATCATCATAAAGGAGTAACTATTACCCCATATAGGTGATATCCTGTAAGCAGGTCTAGACTCGAATAGTACTTCATAAGACTCCACACATACTAACATATACCGAATTTGAACTCCACATATATAACAGAAGTCAATTAATTAAACATCACACGTTTAAAAGCAATCTAAAATAAACACTTAAGCAAAAGTTTTTTAAGAATTACCTATCTCTTAATCTAACCTTTACTACGCCATCTCACACATAATAAATTTCATTAACATACCCTATTATATGTAATATATTAATATATGTTCAAATTCTTTATTATTTTATATTAGAGACTTATCATTTTTATTCCATTAATTAAAATATAATATCTAGAATGTTCTGTTATTACTATAGTACTTATAATTATTATGTGAGTGAAATATTTAGTAATCCCTCTACACAATATATCATTCCTAACCATACATAGTCAATTATTAAATTATGATGTAATAATACTAATGAATTCTAAGTATTCGTACATAGAGATATCATCAATTACATTTAAAATTAAGACAGTGGAATTTTTACAAGTATCACTTGATTTTATGTCAACTCTAAATGGATACAACCATATTTTTACTTTATATATAAAAAGTAATTACATTTGTCATATCCAAATATCGTAGCTATAGGTCTCTCTCCCTAGATCTTGACCTACTATTATTGTATATTAGGCAGCACGTCTGAGCTATTTTAATACTGAAAATTGAAACAGATCCGTCATGTCTGTAAATCAAACCGAATGTTCGAATGAACTATCGCACGAGAGTGAGAAGGTCGTGTGGTCATGGATGAAGAAAGAGATAATGAAGAAATTATCATCACCCGCCCATAGCATGCATAACCTCACGTTGGATACCATCGCTGGTTGAGCATGGGTTACTCATGGGTTAAATATAATATTTTGAGTTTAACAGTATAAGGTGAAACTATAATAGTTTTAAGTGAATTCTTTAGTGTAGAGACATGTTATTTATATTCGTTCCTTTGTTTATAAATGGAATAAATAAAATTCAAACATAAAAATAGTAGAAAAATTTTACCTATCATTAATCCCTACTATATATATATCGATCTAATAAAGTCAATTATATATTTAAAACATAAATTGAAACTATAATCCATTTTGATGTTTATTCTTAGTTATACGATAAACAAGTACACCCATTAATAATTATTTATTCCCAACAGGACGTAGATGATTTGTTCATAATTTATACCACAAATTTATTGGTATAGTAATATTTTAAAGTTAATAAATAATTTTTTATATTTACATAGTACACAGTTTTTTCCGTCTGAAATTCGATAATCTAGAGAATTGGACTTAATCTTTTTATTCTCACGATTTAGGGATTTCCATATATCAACTAATAGATATAGATTAATTCTCCATATAACAGCTTCATATTACGTTTTATAAATCAGTTTATTTATTAAGGAAATCGTTATATTATGTTTTAGTTAGAGAATTACAAATAGACAATGATTTTTCCTTACGTATATACTTTGTATTATATCTTACTTTATTATACTCTTTAAAACATTATTATATATTAAAACATAATCGTATATAAACTGATGATAACATTTATATCGTTTAGTCTCAACATTACTCTATGTAGCATGTTCTCATACCTTCCTAATCACCTCATTATGCTTTCCTCCCCCTATTGACAATGCATACAAGATTTTAAATATCACCCACATATACAACTTCTTCACTTCAATATTCTTTATTTCTATATCTATATTAGCTTCAACATTAACTATACCCTTTTAACAGGTCTATGTCACATTAAACATTATTTTCTTATACTGTAAAAATGAACTCTGTTGAGGTAGCCTTCTTTATCAAAATATTACATAACATGTAATATATATAAACATTTTATTATTTATATATAATAAAAAAAGTTAAAGATGATCTTTTTGATACAATTGCCGGGGGGGCCTTATTTTACGATACTTTTCTATGCATTCTACTTTTATAGATTATCTATAGCAAAAAAGATCCTTTTGATATAATGCTTAGCAAATATAGGGTTCAATTATCATAAAAGGAAGGGAGAAATTCCAATATAACATATGTAACCTTTGTTTCCCTACTTTCTAAAGTTCTTCATAGTAATACTAAAACATATACATCTCTAATTCCTTTACATTTCACTCCTGTGTTTCACCTTTTCACTCTATTCCAATTCAGTAAGACTTAACTTTTTAATAAATTATTACAGGAAGGGAAATAAAGTACTTATTCAGTACTACTTTTTAGTTTTGGTGACAATTTAAAATAGATATCATAAGTTCCTTATTAGTGTGTATTGGTTTTACATAGTTTTTCTATCTTTGTTACTTTTTTGGTGATTGCGCTGCGCAGCCATTCTTATCTGGTGATAGTAGCAGGATATTTCAGCTGATCGAATACCAATGCTTTACAAGTTATTAGAAGATAGAGAGAACGAAGCAACAATCGAGGACATGTAGGAAGTATATTTCATTTCCCCACGGTTAGCAAAATTTGTGTATCAATCTTTGCATTCTGTTCTCTACACGCCCTACCTATGTAATAAATCACAGGATCGCAAGTATGTATAAGTTATTAAATTAAATTAATTATCATATCATATACATCAAACATGGTCAAACTAAGTAAATCATCCACTCCTTCATGTAAATTATATAACATCATTGGTTTATCTATTACACTATTGGTTGAAGGTTTCAATTTTAATTAGTGACTTGATAAAAGTCGAAATAGCATTGTATCATTAAGTCCTTTTTGTACGCATATATAACTAGGATGCTCCTTACTGGGGATCGCACTTTCCAACATACCCTCTGGTCTTGTAATGAAGAGAATTCGATATTTGCTATTACTTCGTTTTTAGGTATAGAATGTTACTGATAGTGATCAGAGTTAGTTACGGCATCGAACTTAATGCCGGCGAGGCCATTTATTTACGAGGTATACCGGCCTTCGTTTTTGGGTGATATTTGGGAGTAGGTATGAAGCAGTAACGTTATATAATTATTAATGGACTAGATTAAATAACAGGTTAATGATGTTAGTTTGGAGTATTCTCACAGAGTAATAGCTTCTACTTAAATATACGGCTTTTTGATATGATAAAATTATGTAGAATCACTTCCTTAGAATACTTATGAGTATATTTTTTTGAAAGTGTCGTAAGGTCTATCATCTATCCGAATAAATCTCAAAAAATTCATTCTACTTGCGATATTCTTCCATTTAGTAGTGGAGAAAAGAATCCTTAAATATTATATTTTGTTATTTGTTCGTCCAAATCGTCTTGTATAATCTACTATATATATATATAATTATATTTATTTATAAAAATTATTATTTAAATATATTTATAAAATATAGTATATATATAAAGTATACTCTAGTTTTCCTCATCACCGGAATAAAGTTTGATAAGTTATTATTAAAATAGTTTTATACGGTTAAGTAATGAATTATTATCTAGTAATAAATTATTAATTAGTGGTGCTTATTATATAATATAACCTTCACTTATTCTAATTTTTGAATTATTAATAGTAAGTGGATTTTCTGTAATTGTATAATTTTATCATTAAAATAAATAATTAGAGGGATATATTCTCGGTTAATTATTTATAATCGAAGGAGTGGAGTATTTATTAAGTATTATTATATTTAAATATATTTTTTATTTTTTAAAATATGCTTCTAGACGTCAGGCAGGCCATCTATATTATTCAAGATAGTTTGACCTTATAAGTTAGCTATCATGGATAAATTTACAATTAATATATTATTATTAATTTCTCATGAATACTGGAAAATATCGTAGACTATCAAGTTTTTACTTCTAATCCTTACCTTCTCGACTCTCCAGGTGATTCGCATATATAATGTTAAACATTTTATAAACGAGAACTCGAGTTTGAAATCACGCCCGTGGCGAGTTACGTAAGATTTAGTTGTCTGATCTCCCTCGCATTTTGATTGCAGGAATAATTTAATCTATTGTATTAAGATAGTTAGGAGTTATAATACTTAAGTATTATTGATATATGAGGGTGGAATATTTACTCAGACGGTAATGTGGTCATTTTATAACTCGTAATACAACTATTTATAATATATTATATAATATTATAATATATAATTTAATACACATAAATAGATGTTTTAATTTTATTAGTAAAATTTATAATGTATGAGTTGCTATCCATCGTAATTAACGACATACCTAACGTAAATCTCATCGCATAATTCCACCTTATATCTGTACTCAAAATTACTATCGTTCATGCTATCGCCTTCTCACATAATATCTTATTTAAATCTAAAATTAATATTTAAAACTGCTATGTTAATCACCTACACATGTACAAGTGTTTAGAGAAGCGCTGGAGCTATTACTTTACCAAATTACCTAATAATTTTCTCAGAAAAAAAATAGTGGTAATAGCTGTAGTTCATTCTTGTTCTGTTTCTATATTCATCTGCCACTAATATAAGTATATAGTATATATCTATAATATTATAATTATAGCTCTACTTGTATTTCATGCACTACTCAGAGATCCTTTATTGATAAATAACTACCCTATTCGCTCATAATATTATATATTTACACTACAATCATATTTACGGTGCTATTCTTTTTCACTTCTTCTATACCACTTGGAGTGAGTGGCTATAACTCATGGGTACCTAGTACATATGCGAGCGAGCATCGGGGGGCTCTCATTACATTTATCCAACTAGTATATACGTTCTTATACATTTACCCTGAATACTGCACAATGTTTATACATAGACGTGTATCTCATTTCGGCGTTCAGAGCGTATTCTATCTGAT
This sequence comes from Trachelipus rathkii, assembly GCA_015478945.1. Lineage (NCBI taxonomy): Eukaryota > Metazoa > Arthropoda > Malacostraca > Isopoda > Trachelipodidae > Trachelipus > Trachelipus rathkii. Next base: position 9,453 of record JABUQX010131646.1, read on the forward strand.
TTTAGATATACTATAATTTTACATTATTTTCACTTTAATTAATTAATATTATCTAATAGATATTATATTATTATTGATTTATTTTAAATATTATAATAAATATTTTCTCTTGGTGGAACTTTTAATATATTATTATTATTGGGTGATGATTAATTGCAGGTATATATAATCATGCTCGTATGGTGTGATCAGCTTTTAATTAGGCAACATAATTATCCAATATAATTAATTGATTAGCATATATTATTATTTATGTCCCGGTTTATAATAAGTTATAATGACATACTCAGTTCATACTTATAGCTATTATTATACACCTCATCAAGCTTAACACATTACGCCAGGGGTGGTGATACCTTAATGGGTTTTATATAAGGGCGGTTCTTGACGTTATAATTTATAAAATACCTTTATTTCAATTTTCTTTTCTTCTCTTACAATATTGCTTTACTTTATAGTTATAAGACTATCTTTTCAAAGCTAATCTGCTATTCATATACGAGTTTAATTTCGGGAAACGAGGCATATATGACGTGTGGACCTTATAGAGTTTGAGCAATTTCATTATGGATGGTAGCATATATAGACGCGTAAATTATCTTGAGAGAGGACTTCTTTCAATGTTTCAAATATCCTTTTATTATTAGTGTTTACGTTATTTTTCTAGATAAAATGCTTTACTTAGTAGGTTGTGAAAATAGTTCATGGCTTATTTATTACTACTGGTCTACTTTTTGTTCTACTAAGGGCAGTTATACGTGCTTTTTTTATTAATTTATTTGATTCTTTCACTTAAGTATATATATTATAACCATTGACATTACATATATAAAAATACTAATCCTCCAGGTCGTCTTATAATTATGATTCTCTCGAATATCGCATTAGTTGATTATACCACAAAAGTGTTTTGAGGCTTTATTTACATGTTATTTACACATATTACAATATTTATAATATTTTCAATTAATCATATATCAATGTTGTTTTACATGGGCTGAGACTTTATCAATCAGGACCGGAGTTACTTACGAATTCATTTAATACAACCGGTTCATATAGTATTTCTTAGATTAGACGGAGGAGGTATTATTATTAGTATGAACTAAAACCCACAACATTAACTAAACTAAAAGATACTGAGTACGATACGCGTGAGTATTATCGCTCGCAAATGAATACTTCAGGTAGAGCTACAGTTAGTGTAATCCTTCTGTGTATTTATCATTGCTGATGAGAAATTTGCGATCACAATTGTGCAGACGCAGGCGATATACTGAAATCTGTGTGCCTCGAAACCCAAAAGAAAAATAAGGTCTTGGTCGTACTCACTTGTTCTGCACTTCAGATAGAATATAGTAGTTGCCACACGAAAGACTATTTCTAAAGACATACGGAGTATATTTTGAGTAGACACGTTTCTACATTTAAACTTAGTCTAGATTTCATCGTCTTAGGCGGGCCTGGCCACGTGGATTAGATTTATCTGCTCGACGCGTAAGTTAATGCAGATGTGCTGGAGGTATCCGGTATCTTATCTCTAACTTAAAAACACTAATCAAGTTAACCTTCTTCTCCATAAAAATGTGTAGAAGATTTACTATAATTTTCTTAGTTCTATATAACAGACACTCGATCTATGGTATCTATATTTTATATAAATAGACCTTACTATTTTTTCAAGATTTCCATAAGCTTCTATTCACAATGAAGTTGAAATCTGTTCTATTTCAAGACTTAAAAACTTTTTTCTTTTTGATTACTAAAGATAGACACTTGCTTAAACTCATACCCTAATCTACTTACGTTCTCGAGACTCTTGACTATTCATAGAAGCTAATTCCTAAACTTCATGTCTCTTCTGTCCTCCAGATCCATTGATGGGCCACACATACGCAATTCATTTAATTGCATTATGTATTTTATATATACCATCTACGAATTTGTATTGCAGCCGAATCTATTTATATAGCTAGGAAGAATTGAAGAATAATAGGCGATCTTGCGTTAATTCTTCTACACTCTCTTATATCTGATTGCCACTAGCATTGGCTTCCTAAAAGGAACGCTTGAACTTTAATCGACAACTTGTTCTCTAAACCCTGAGTTACGGCCTTGCCGTCCAGGTCCTGTTGTCGGCCATACTCCAACGTGTGATAATTAGGAGGTGCTAAACGTCTTGTCTCGTTTCTAGACTCGTATAGGACTTTTATTCTTCTACTTTCTACCATGTTCTACTCCAGCTTTTATTGCAAGACAGGTCTCATCTCGCCCATTTATATTGGGTTACTTAATTACTCTTGACATTGTCTACTTTCATCTTTTCTGTCGGGACGGGGAGGACAATAATCGAAACCGTCCACGAGAGTCGGGGCGATTAAAAGATTACTGGGCGTGGTTATGAACTTTCCCGTGAGGTACGAGTGAGCTGGGTGTGTCTAAGCGGTCCTCCCTCATTTCTCTCTCTCAGTGGTTTTTTGCACGTATTTCTACGCGATTAGCCATTTTGGACTACCTTTACTGGAATGTCGATTCAGACAGACGGGATCTCACTAAATTAAGATTCGAACTATCGTGTTCTCCATATATAGACTTTGTTCTCTGTTCCAACATCTTTCGGGTAAGTATATCGGACTTATGTACATATTGCTCCTCCTGGCTCCCGATGTACTCTTTTCTATATTCTTCTTCATACCTTTTATTTTAGTCGTTTGGGACATTGCAGATCGTTGGGGCCTCTGTTAATCAGCAAATATGTGCTGTTAAAATATATTACTTCTCAGTGTAGGTATTCTAAGTGAGGCGTGTATTCGGCGACGAGCAACCCCACTTTATGCGGGGGACCCCTGTTATTTCTTTCTCTCAATTTCTTAGGTGAATGCAAAAATGAAAAAATATCTGGGTACTGGGCGGGTGTCGCCGAATTGCACGGATCCCTTTATCTCAATCCTTCCGCTGGCCGCACAAATCTCAATATCTTACATTAGTGTCCACTAAATTATATTTTGTAAAGAGTAGCGGGTAAGTGCTCTCGAAGGAAAAATATTTTACTTAGGTCCCACGTAACATTTTGTCTAGGAAGTATAGTGACTCTTGATCTTGAAAGATCACGGATCTTCTTGTGAGGTATACCGCCAACGTAACCCTCGGTCTAATCTCCTGGGACGGTATCGCGTATCTTGTTCTTCCAAAGGTATATCCCCTAATCGTTGATCTTAATCTTGAAGTATCAACGCTATTTATATAATTATTCTTGACACAGAGGTATATCCACGTAATTACTTCATGCTGGAAGTATCACGTGAGCTTTCCTTTGAGGTGAATCATCGGATCTTTTCCCTTCTCTTAAGTGATATATGGTCTAACTATCTACGATGGATCTTTCTTTGCGCAAGTGAGCTAGCAAATGTGATCTTTCTTAGAGAGATCGGACTGTGATATCTGTCTTGGGTATCGGGTCAGTATCTATATTCTGAGTGACAGCAGTTATCTTAGAGCTTGATATTCTTATTATAAGTAAGTTCGTGTTGTACGTTGATCACTTTTTTCTTGAAAGGTATACACATACCTTCGATCCTATATTTTCGTGAAATTCAATCTTTACAGTATATTCTGAGTATCTTCTTCTCGCCGTATGTTGGATTCGCTACGAAAATCTTCTGGGAATGTTGCAAAAGTCCTGGGCTGTAGATCTTTTCTTGGAAGTGAGACTCGCAGGTGGGGTCCTCATCATGTACCTTTCGCACTCTTTTGGTAATAAACTCACCGTCCAATTGATCCCTTCTCACTTCTCTGTTCGTTCGCCCCAAACCTCATACTTTTAGAAGTCTTTCTGTGGTGTTTCCTGACAATCTCGAGCCTCCAACGCTAACACACACGTTTTCGCAGATCATCTTTTGCTACTACAACCCAGATGGTGAAGACGGCATCGAGCCGCAATTAGCAGATTTTTTTTGCTTTCAAATCCAAAGGACGGAAATAGGCCGTGGATTAATCTGTAAATTCTGCGAGAACTTAGAACTTCTTCGCACAGCAAACTACACTTTTGGTGGGATTCGCTATTCCTTTGTTAACTTCGAGGCCCCCGAATCCATGTATTAAGAAGCTTTAAATCTTTAATAAGATCGCATCAATTCTACTCTCTTCGATTTCTACGCACTCTTGCTAGTGTAATATTTAGTTATTCTTCCCTTCTCATCCTCTTATGTGTCTTCCCGCTCTTCCAATGCAACCTACATATCCTCTTGTGAATGACGATATGTTCAAGCCTTCCCTAGATTGTTAATTCTCGCATAGAAATTGTCATCTCACCTTTACAAATAACCGTTTTTTTAATTTTTGAGTAGTATTATATCAATTACACTACTTCTCGCCGGCATCCGTTTCTTCGTATCCAGGTTGGTTGTATTATACTAACGTTATTTACCTTCTGATGCATACTGTTTGTCTGGTAATTTCTGCGTGTTTGCTAGCTAAACCGTGTAAGCGCATGTTCTTCCCACAGCAAAGTGGGTGTAATAGAAGAACGAGAGCGTGGTATACAATTTTCCACATCTGTATCAGACTTAACACTATATAGAAGCAGTATCATAATAACTTGATTCATCCAATAATAACAGTTCTGATGGACTCCAACATTTTTGCTTAAGACTAAAGGATACCAACTAACAAGGCAATAATTTCTAATTTGGAGCTGCGTGTTATAGCAGGTCCTCTCAGCAGTCACTTCGCTGCAACGTAATCGCGATCTGCTCTTTATGTTTCTAAGATTGAGATGCGAGGAGAACCCACAATAGATATGGTTCAAGATTAATGATATTGACCAAATACATAAAAAATATACTAATTAGTACCAACCCGAAGGTCGGAGTAAGGATGTGAAGTAAGTTGAAGATTTTTCGGGAAGTACATAGTCGTTACGCAGATTGAGAGAGTATATATGGAAGAACTCATTAATAATAACACTTATTGAACGGCACGCCTTAGTTATGAGTAATGCATTCTGATCAAACAACACCACAACTGCAACAAAACACTCACCACGAGTTATCAACTGCTAACTAACAGCTAACAGTTAGAGGCTTGTTAAGATCATCATTATCAATAATCTTTCACCAAAACACACAACTGGCCTTTGATACACAGTCTTCTGTACTTGAGCCCCATGGAAAAATGGCACGGAGATTCGAAGAGGCACCCATCCTACTAGACCCCCGCTCAATCTCTACTTACTCATTAATATAATATCTAACCTAATACTTCTATATATTATATATACTATACGTTATCTAAACTTATATATATACATGATATTATTACTATATCTATATTATATATCTATCATTATACTATTATTCCTATTTAGAGCTTATTGTTATACTAAATTACTATTATTTATTAACTATATTATAATATCTATACTATATTATTTCAGTTCTTCATATAATATTATAATTTACTCTTTAGTTATATAATTCTACTTCCGTATATCACTATATCTGTATTATCTCTCATTCTCACGTATACTTTCCCACTTCTCGAACGGGTGGGTCGATGAAAATATGGACTTGTTCTTCTACATGTACTCTCGAATTCTATCATTATCTATGGGGCAAAACTTGCTTGTATTGTTTTTATAGTATCATATATCTCAACAATGATTTGAGAAGAAAATGTATACTTTTGGTTATCTCTGAATTTTCGCGCAAAATTATGACCCGTAGTTTTTGAAAAAATGACGTATGATCATCATTATCATAGTTTTATTTATCTTTACACTCACATAAATTGATACAGGCTTTCATTATTTTGGTTTCTTCAAATGACGAGCTTTTAAAGTGCTCATTGCATTGTTTGACTCGATGCGATTTATACGAGAAACGACATATCGGAAATTAATGGATCACGACAACGCCTGGTGTGTATCATTTTGTTACACAAGTCGTTGGCAACATAGAGGGCACACACCGATCTTATGTTTCCTAAACTCGTCTTCGTGTTTGAAAAAAACTAGCGCTCTCGGAGAACGGTTTAATTCAGCCATATATTTTCTGCGCTTTTGTATTTACTAAACAATTTATGTCAAGCTATTCATCTTCTAATTACAGTTCCTGTCTACATAGGTTTTTCTCGAAGAAGAGAGGTTGAATATTGGGAACGGCCGTATATGGCCTTATTGCTTAGTCGCCGGGTTTGTGTTCATTGTATATATATATTAACAGCGCGCGCTTAAACTTTTGGAAGAGTGAGTAGCGGTAGTAGACGCGTTATAAGTGTAGGGAATGTTAGGATTAAAATTCAAGTATATCTATTTAAAAAAAAAATTAAATTTAAAAAAGATAAGATAAGTCACTTTAGAACGTACTTACCTTATTTGAATATAAAATCAAACCCAGAATAGTGAAGAGAACTTAATAGTTTTCTCTCTTCTTTTACCTCAGTCCTTTTAACCTCTGATTTGTTTTTTTGTAAATAATTTTTATTGAATATTTAGATTATACCGACGATTTATTTACTACTCAGTGTATGACCGACACTACTTACTCATAGTATTAAAATAGTTACTTAACATTGGGGAAAAAATCATCTCCTTATACTAAATATATATATATAATAGATTTTTTTACTATTCAATATCTCATTGTTATGAACTATTCAATAATTTTTATAATTTTTGTTTTGTTGAAGTTGCATCTCTCCCTATTCTATCCACAATATCTTTGGTTGCAGAAGAGGTGGTAGGAATATAAATAGTATTCTATCTATATCTCTCTATCTCATTGATGTCTATCTATCTATCTAATCTATCATTTATTTACATGTTTTTCAAATCATACAAGGGTCACAATAAAAATCCTGTTTATTATGCAATACATAAAAATTAATATAACTGTTGCAGAAAGGATTAAGAGAATAAAACGGTTAATTCATTGTCAAAATTATATACTACTAAGTATACCATTAAGAATTTTGAATATATAGTAGATATATATTTGTTCTGGATTATGATGTATTTAGCAAATCGAGGTAATCTTATTGACATTGTTTGTATATGTTAAACTTGAAATCTGTTAACTAGCACACCCATGAACAGGCTAATGAATATTTATTCAAATAATTGATATAATGTGCGATCTAAAAGTATCTAAGTGCCTTTGTGGTTTATATACGAGCTTAGATCATTTAGTACTACTCAGTTAAGTAATATAAATTTATTAAATTTTTATAAACATATTATCTATATATTTAATAATATAAAAATTTACAGAAATTTTATAATGATATAACTGTAATTCTTTTTAAGTTCTTTCATATTATTAGAAATAGATTTCGGAATTCTTGTTATCAAGTATATATTTGCTAATTTTATTAATTAAAGTTATATTAATAAAAATAAATGCAATCATTATAGGATAAGTTTTTATTATTTTATATAATTTAATTATAGATGTTAAAATTAATATTTATCTTGATGTTGTAGACAATAGGTGAAGGTGTGTAATAATCTATTGGGGAAGGGATTTTTTGGTTTATGAAATCTTATTCTTACATTTTTTTAATAATATAATTGGGTAGGAGGAAGGATTTGACAGAGTTTCCAGTACGTCATAAAGTGGGGGTGGGTATATTAAATTTCCTCCTTGTTCGCAAATAGTTATTTCGGCCGATACAAAACGGAAGGGTTCCCAGGCTCGGGCGCGAGGGGTCGGTTGTGTAAGTATGTTGATACTATATCTTACATCTCATGACTCGGGGGATTACAATCTTGTGCCGTGACAACTTTTATATTATATGAGTTCGACATTCGCGCATACCCCTCATTGTGAGCGTCATTCCGTGTAATGGGTTGTGTATATTTTGTATGACATGATTTGATATTCGATTTAGAAGTATTCTAAATATAACGTAACAACTATAACGGTTTTAATAGTAACTAAGAGTTAAACTTAAGTACAATATCATATAACACTACATAAACACTACTACTCTTATTAAATCCAATATTACGATCACAACACAGAGTAATAACAGTACCATAATACAGCATACACTTATAAATACATTGTATAATAATATATATCATACTAATATATAATATAACACACATATATATATCTATATACTACTATACATATAATATATAATATATATATACATACAAATATATATAAGTAGATATAAGTACACACATATATATAATTAATAATTATATATATAATAATATATAAATATAATATAATTATTATTTATATATTCAATATAATATATATATATATTTCATATACTCTATAATACCTATTCGGGTTTAAATATACGGGATCCTCTGGTTAATTACAGTAGAGTTTTGGATGGATGCACGGACAAAATTATTTATAATAAGTCAGCCTATATACTTTGCAGTCGGGTGAGATATCAAAGTTCCAGTTAGACTCAGAAAAGAATTGAGGCACTATACTCACTATATGCGATCACGACATACACACTACAACACTACTATCTTTCACCATCCATCGTATAAGACTTCTGATTTCATTATAAAAATAAATGTTTGTATATGCGTATCATTACTAATATATTACAATGTAAAGATTTATACTCAGTGTAGTAAAAGACTGAACTATCGCAGTCAGGCGGAGGGTTAAGGTATAGGAGATTAAAAGAGTGTATGTGTGTTTCACAAAGTACGGAGCAAGCTCCTCTATGATACAGTATCCTATTATCTATGTCAATTGTCGTCTTAGGAGGTGGAGTATAATTGATTCGAGGTGAGAGTGGACTTAAGAGGATGTAGGCGTGTAACCGGTTAAAGTTTAGGTTAGGGGGGGTATTGTTAGGTTAGGTCTATAGGTTAGCGTTAGGAACAAACCCTCTTATGAAGGAACAATTTTTTAGGTCTTTATCGATGGGGACCGATGCTCCCTTGATTCAACTGTAGAATATTCAGCTCTATTATATATTTGATTTTATATTCACGTATATTAAGACTTACTTGGTACGGTTACGTTTTATACGACTATACTTGATATATTATTAAAAATTTTAAAGTTCGTTTTTAAGTTAGTCTTAGGTTATCAGTATGAAAGGTTAGGTTTAAAGTTTTATGGTACATGTTACGTATAGTATATATTCATGTACGCTATTAGGTTTATGAATTTCATGAGTATACTGAGGTTATACGATTGTACGTATATATATCCAGTAACTATTTAAGATAATAGCTTATTAATTTATTTATATAAATTAATTAGTTATATTTTGTCATGAGAAGAGATAAGGTGGATAGGGGACATAACCTTCTAATAGGAAGGAAAATGGAACATCTAAATCAAGAGAAGAATGATGAGGAAGGTGGTTTTGGGCATATGGCAGTCGATTGGTTAAGTGGTTGTATAGTAGTGAGTGTATTGGGAATAGACAGGCGGAGAGATCAAAGAAAAAGTGGATAGGTTAGTATGTCTGAGGGAAAGGGATGCGAATGTGGCACAAACAATAAGAATGATGCATAATAATAGAAGTGAATGGAGTAACATTGTGAGGGTGGGAATGGTTGTGTACCTGACCCAGGGGATGAACCAAGACATTAACGAGATGCCACTGTGGGTGGGTCTTGGCCGTGACGGTTTCGCTCATTAAGGATATGACGAGAAATTGCTGAGGGAGGGGGACTTTCTTCTTCGACTTAGGTTATGGTCTTCTTAACTATTGTGTTTCCGGTATATGCTTGGGGGGAGTCGAGGGGCGGCTGATAGATGGATCTCTGAAAATTATTTACCAGCACCAAAATTGTATAACCAGAAAATTTGAACCAAATAAAAATTATTACTTATAATAGATAAATAATGCCCAAGTCTTATAACATGGAATCTGAAATAGATTGTTAGTATTTGTATAAATTGAGATTAATAAATTAATATAAACTTCATGTGCAAGTAATTATGGGTATCTGAAAAAAATATATATATATATTTTGCAGAGTAATTTAAAGCCGAATCCAAAACTATATTGTCTAATTATTTGTGAAAATTGTGAACTAATCAAACGATGTCTCTCGTCTTTATGAGCTTTGATATTGAACATAACTACATAAGGATGCCTATTTTATTTTTAATTAGACGTTATTATATTTTTAAAAACTCTTCTTTTATATTCAAACATTTACTAAAAAAAAATCGGAATGTGTATAGTATAATTCCACTTCTAAATAAGCTAGTAAATTGCGGTTCAAGGGTAAAAATAAACTACTTGTATAATTCATAAACTTCAACCAGGTACTAGTTCTACAAGATTTCAAAAACAAGGGTAAAAATAAAAACTACTTAAAAAATTAATTTTTACAAACTTAAATAAATATAATTAATGTACATTAAGATACTATGCCCACTCAGAATGATACAATTCAAGATAAAAAGACATAAATTAAATTTATAATTAAATAAGCGAGACGTATATCTCCTTTAATTTTAAATAAGATACAAACAAGACACAGCCTTCATTCGGTCTCAGGAATGGAAGCTTAAATGTCAAAAATTAATATATATATATATATATATATATATATATATAATAAATATTAATTAATATATATTAATATATTAATATATAATATATGTATATATATATAACTATATATAATATATATATATATAATATATATATAATATATATAGTATATATATATAATATATATAATATATATATAATATTAAATATATATATATTAATATATATATATATAAATATATATATATAAAAATATATATTATTAATATAATATATAAATTATATAATATATTATATATATTATATATTATATATATATATATATATATATTTAATTTTTTTTTAGATTCAATGTACAGACCCATCCACGGTCTCAAAGAAAGAAACAGGCTAAATACTGGCGGAAATATAATAGGGCAAGGCCTTCAGCATACTATACATTATATCTTCAAAGTTCAAAGAAAAATTTGTAAAACAAGCGAAAAGAATATTCAGTCAGATCAAAAATAAAATATTAAAAACTTAAAAATAAAAAGTGTATCCTTGCATTATAAATAGTCCTAATATTACATATAAACTAAATCAAATATTATAAAAATTAATTCACTTTTAGAGATACAAGAAAATTGGTTATGGCTAAAGTATGGAAGATTTCAGGATAAGATTATGGGATAATCGTTTTAGAAAGGTGTTATTGGACTAGTATAAGATATGGAAAATGACACGGCGAATAGGATCCAGAATGGTGAAACAATCAATGAAGTATCTATTGTAATGTGTATATAATTGGCCACGCAAAATTTTGCAATATGATTTAAGAGGGGTGGACCAGTACATAGTGTACTGTGTATAAGTGTATAATTGGTGTGGTTGGCCAATACGGAGACTATGCAAGTATATACACCTTCAGTGTAAGCGATTATCGTTTTAATATATTTGTGGTGAAGGAAGACCATCTCACCAAATTAGCTCGCCTTTAATTCAGAGTATTTTAAGACTCCCTCTATAGATCATTCGTCCAGCATCTTACTTGCCAACAAGATCGAAAGCCCTGTCGGAGAACAGATAGTATAATCATAGTGGTAATGGGAGGCGCCTTATATTGGCTGATAAAATTATGTAGCATTACTCAGTAGAAGGTACCTATGAACATAACTTGTATCGAAAAAAGAGGCGACCATTTTGGCTTCTCTGTCAGCTATTAAACGATTTTCTAATTGCCAGTTACCCTACATGAAGAGATTAAATAATATCCAAACATTAAAATATAATAGTTTGATTTCTTTATACGGAATGGAACAGCCGAAAGTAATTGTTGTACAGCGGATACTATTGTATTATTAGTAAATAAAGGTTATTAAGCGCTGGTTATAGCGCGCGAGTGTAAGCGAATCTTAGAATTAAAATTGTAACTTTAGAGTAGAATGACCTTGGTATTAATTGATTATAGAATTCGAAAAAAGGGCAATCATTAATATAGCCATATTTAAGATGATTGCCGTGTTAAATAAATTAAGCATGTAGGTTAATGAGGCATGGGTGAAAAGGTGACGTCAGGAAAGACAGCAGATGCGCCACACTGTAGCCTGTTATTATAGAGCCTCAGTAAAACATATTTGGATGTAATAATTCCAACGAGTTGTAACATGTCGGTAAATAGAGACTGAGAATGGATGCATTGCAACAATATAATATGGACAGCAGTGATAATGCTATAATTTAGTATAGAGAAGAGGTCAGAGTAAGCAAATTGGTAGGGTAAGCGGTGATAATAGCCAAGGTTGTGTACCCTATCGGCGTAAGAGAAAGGCAGCACCTTTTGCAAAGGGATGTTTATATGACAGTGTTTGCAATAATTACTATAGGCATAGGAATTAAAGGATTCGGATATCTATCTACTTACCTGCAGGATTATATTGATATATATAGGTTAGGTATCAGGATATAAAGTACTAGGTATTGGGTTATAAAACTAGAATGAGTATAATATAACTTATTACACTATATATGATAGTTAATTCTCATCGAAGAAGAGAGTGGCATCACTAATTTAGGATTATCAACTTCAATGAGGTATAGCTCATACCTCCAGGCTATATATATATATAACGGAATAAGATCGGTAAAGCTCCAGTGAGAGTACGGTAAATATTCACGCCTTACATATTTAGATGGTAATCTAACTAGGTATATATATATGTAGTTACGTATTGTTAGTGTAGAGATCTTGACTCATTATGCCTGCACAGCCATAGTCATAGAGTTTATCTGAATGTAATATGTCAGTGACATAGAATTAGATAACAATGTTAGATATAGCGTAATATTAAAAAAGTATGAATATTGTGATCATACACTATACCACAAAATTAAATTTTGTATAGTGCATGAATAAGAGATATATATATAGATATATATACTATATATAATATAACTACCGTTAAACAGTACAATAGCGCTCGATGACAAAGTTGTTGCAGGTATTTTAATATTGCGGTGTCAATATGTTTATATAAAGTGTGTTACTAATCCTAAGTATATATAGTCAGTCGCTAGAGAATAGTTACCTGTGAAGTAACAGGAATGGTAGTAGAGCGACAGCGAACCAAGTCGCCAAATATAGAGCTGAGGAGTGTACCCCGGTCGTTTCGATTCCCCCGTCCGGATCACTGAGAAGTAACAAATTTGTCTTAGAAAGATTCTTGACACCATGCCTAGTGTGAATACGGTTCGATTCCTTAGTTTTTTCTAAAAAGGTATGACCCGCACTGCTGAGGTTTTGGTGACGGTGAGGTACCGAAACTATTTAATAGAACTATATATAGAGAAAAATGGATAAAAACCTCCTATATATAATGGAGTAAGTTTACTCTACCTCAATGTAAAAATTAATATATCTAAATTAGCTAAGTATATTGATGTTTAGCCTAATATATATATATAACGACGAGAATAAGAATATTAATATGCCTACAGCTTTATGATATATACATCGGTACTAAGATATTTATATATAAGCTCAATATAGGGTATCGATCTACGCTATAGTAAAAAATATTAATATAAGTATATAGTGGAAAGAATTTACTATAATCGCATGGATATATAAGGTATAGATAGATAATATATATATATATAATAATAGTTAAACGATATTCATTAGATCAGAGAGCAAAATAGTACTATTAGATATTAACACTTTAAGTATAAATACTAACTACCATGAGTGACGTAAATCGCCTTCATCCATAACTAATATAAGTAAGTGTGACTATATATAAAGAGATTAAAAAAATTGTTTTTTTTTATTTCTTGATATAATTCCGTACGTAACCTTTTTCTACAAACGCTTCATGGTGCCAGATGCTTATTTTTTTTTTAAAAGTAAATGAAATAAAATACCACAAAACCAACAACCACTGGTCACCACACCAAAAACATCATAATACGAAAAGTTAAGGTTTATGTACGTTACGTATTAGTTTACATAGATTAAACTTTAATATTTCTTTAATTAGCTTCCTTCGTATATACAACCGTTTGAAACTTCTAGCAACTTTGATCTTTAGGCTTATTGCGTTTAAAAAAATACCTTTCTTAAGTGAAAAAAAATACAAAATTTTAATAAAAATACCATTTCGGTAAAAGACCTACTGAATAGCATTATATATATATATATATATATATATATATATTATATAATATTAATAATATATATATATATCATACTATCATATATATATATAATAATATATATATTATATATATACGATATATATTATATATATTAATTAGGCGAAAAAGGGGAGCCATTGCCAGATCGAACTATTTTGTTCCAGTAACACTTTTACTTAACTAAAGAGCATTAACAACATCGTTCTTTTTTATTCTCATACGCTAATAATAAACAAATTAAACAGTTAACATTATCATCAGTCCAGCCGATCAAATATTAAAATTTTCAAATATACGTAAATTATTTAAGCAGTCATAATATAATTTCACTTCATGGTAGATTGCAGATAAATTTATAAAGGTAGAGGAAATATTTTTTTTTGTGCCGAACCTGGATGCTGTGTGTTTTATGGTTATTGCGTTACTTTAATCAAAGAAGGCATTAGGGAATTATGTCGAATAGAATCACGAAGGTTAGATGTGTGTTATTATTCTTCTGGTTCACTCATCTCATGTTCGAATGAGGTTTTCCGAAGTTGTGTTAATATATAGTTGAGATTAAGTTGTGGCCATAAATCCCAGTTTCTCCAACGTTAGAACAATTAAAATAGCTTGTGTGTCCGTTAAGCCTAATTTCGAACATGAGTGGATAAGATAGAGACACCAGAAAACCATCCCATCAGTTTTACCCCGAGAAACTGGGCTTGCCCGTCATGGGTCTGAGTAAGTAAGTTACCACGTAGGTGATCCGCAGATATGATTTTAATATTGATACGAGAAGGTCACAAAAATTTTGGCTAGTAAAAACATACATGACTAATATTATAGACTATTTGAAAATAATGTCTATGGCGGAATGCTTCTCCAGAAACATAAGGAGTTAAATATAATAAGCTATATGGACATGAAATAACCAATTTTCTCTATAATATTATGCTATACTATATATACTATATATATATATAATCGTTAAATGATCAATGAGTCAAAGTTAAATTATGGTTTTTTATGTATTTGTGTCCTGCATACAATTCGGTATAATCTTCCCATGTTTTATGATAGAATTGCAAAAGCTGTTATCTATAATATAAAAAGTCCTAAAAGTAGATGGAAAAAAAAAGTAAAAGTATATATAATCTATCAAGATGCTATTATATAAGATCCACAGCATAAAAATGCTGAAGCCGTGAATATGAGTGATTATTATATATATAGAATTTGGGCATATATATAGAAATGTAGGACAAATGAATGTTACACGACGAATCTGATGTTCTGTAGAACGTATGACAGAAAACCTAGTCAGATTTCTCTCTTTCCTATAATTATCGCCAAATGTGAGACATATTTGAATACATAACTTGAAAGAGGTAATTATAAGCAAAGCAGAACACGTGTTTTGCTCTCACTAACGTACTCACTCTTCGCCACGGATTTCACATTTTGTGTCTCGACAATAGGCTTTAGTCACTAGTCGTTGCAGTATAATCTCCTCAGATTTTTGTTCTGTTCTAGTAAGGATAATTGCTATGTTAACGTATGACCTCCAAGATGAGAGTCAGACCTTCATACAACTTCAAAATCTTCTTTAATACGTATTCCGCTACAAGTCAGAGCCAGGATCAGTAATACAATAAAACAAAGATTGCAACGATAGCCAAAGTCGTCGGCATAAAGATATGTTTGTCAGTAGAATCCTAAGGCTTTAATAATAACGTATAGAGTAACTGTGTTGATAGGTACTAATATGAAATAGAGTTGTTATGCTAGATGCTGAACTAGTATATTATATATTATTCTGTAGTTAAACTTTTACTCAACATCATAAAATAAATGGAGAGTAGTAAGTAATATGAGTAATATTTTTATATTACATATGCAAGTTTTAATATTTTTTTATTTATAACTTGATATTTGTGCAGATTAATTCGCTACGAGATATCTATCGTGATATAGTAAGTGAGCTGCTTTAAAATAATTAATATCATGTTTCGTTATAGTTTGATACGGCATATATACATTTATATGATATAGTTATAATTGCATACTTAGAGTTTCTGTTACGTTCTCTCGGTTGCTTTGTGAGCACCCGTCTTGTGGACCTCAACCAATATATATATATAATAACCATGTTTTGTGAGAGGAACTTTAATATCTTGAATTTCTGACCGGTTCCCTGCCTGAGGATCAAGATTGTTCGGTATAAGTGCGTAAAGATTCTTCCGCCTCGTATTGCCGCACCGACTGAGACGCACAGAAGTCCTGCGCCGGTTCAAGATGAGATTGCTCACACAACGATAAATATGTCTATAAAATCCCACTTGACATTACTGAAAGTGTTCCTCGTTAAGAAACCAGGGATTTAGGTTATTGAATATAGAGAGTTCCTGGCAAAATAAATCTCGTCAATCGCTCTTCGAATCAGTCAACCAATCTACTCCTTCACAATATAATTATCATTTGATAAATTCTTGAGCTCTCAGACTCTCGGCGTTCACAAGAATTATTATTTTTAAACACTAACTAACAGTCCACAAGTGCTGTCAATATGAGAAATCCAGGTTAATAAACCTGGTTGTGTCACTTCTTTAAGGTTGGTCATTTTAGGCATTTTCTCGGGCGGACTTATTTGGTATATTACTAGATAAAAGAATAAGACTAGATATTAAATAATATAGATAGCCGTTTAATTCTCCGTGAATTATCAAATTAAAAATCAACTTAGCAAGACATGTAGATAGGTAATAAAAAAAAGTTGAAATCTGAAAAAATAGATGAGATGTATATAAGAATAGGGAGTAGATAGACAGAAGTGAGTCAAATAAGAGAAATAATCTAAAATTAGATAGAATAAAATAGATAGATAGATGTGACTTTAGGATAGATAGTAGAATATATGCATAAGAATAAACGAGTACTCTCATACGATGTAGGGAGTTCACTGTTGATTAAGGACATCCATTAGTAATAGGATAAAGAGTATAGGTATATGAGGTAGTTATATATATAGTATAGGTAAGATCTATTGAGGTAATCTGTGGACTAGACGAAATATATATATATATATATATAAAGTGACAGAGGTCACCCCTATTAAAGGTATACAGGTATGGGCGAGTAGTTGGAGTCTTACTAGTATATATATTTAAATTGTATATAACAACCGAGAGGTATAAGCTATGTTTAATAAAGATCAGCCTAATATCAACCTTAATATAATTATCTAACTTATATTAGAGCCAAGGAGATCTAGTAGCAAGAATTAAAGTAAGGTTTCGATAAGTGGAGTAACAAGTATATTATATGTTAGTACTGCCAAGTAGACATAATAAAGTTTATTTTATTGGTAATGAAGGACTGGGATATAAATATATAGGGGATACAATTATATTTATATATATGAGTGATAATGTGACGTAATTCCTATGCACTACTACCCCTATTCAATTTATATTCACTCCTATTCTTTTGTAAGAAGTATAGTTGAACGGCGATTTTATATTGTAAGGACGATTGGTATAGATAGTTACGTAATGACCTTTTCAATAAGTCGATATAAGTATTTACTCTGTGTAAACATATACACTTGGTATATAAAATATTAATATATATATATTGTTACAGAATGATTATTATATAGTATATTTATTTTAAATTTTTTTTTTTATTGCAGAAGCTTATACCCTACAGTATTGTAGAATAGAAACCTCTAATTTATTCAATATATAATGTTAACTATCAGTTTAACGTATAATTAACAGAGGAGCGGAGCCAGCCCCAAGTAGAGAGAATAGCTCACATTCGCTCCTATCCCGACCAGTTTCGAACCTGGGACCCTCGCTTAGGTTATTTGGATACTAGAGTGCTCTAATAACACGTAAGCTTCGTGGCGCTTTTATATAAAATAAATTATCCAAATACATAAATAATAGAGACTATATTTTATTATCATTTTTTTCTTACCAAAATTATTATTACACAAAATAAGATATTTACCAAATAAACGAGTACAATACATTTTATTTACATGTATTACTGATCTCTATATTAATCTTATTAATTATACCAGTTATTAAACTAAGTAAATCTCTTATCATCTGTTATTACTTTTTCAATCCTACCATAAGAGTACCCATCAACATATTTCAATTATTTATCTATTTTTTTTTATACTTTTAATTTTAACTTCAAACTATTTCCCTTCTTCAGTGTTGCTGTTGTTTATAATATACTTTTATTTCGTGATAACAACTACATAATAAATTTACTTATCATTTACATTAGTTGAAAACTATTACACAAATATATCTCTATTTTAAACATATTAACGATTAGCAATCTCACTTAAATTTACTTACTTGATTCAATTAATCTATGTACTTATATTTGAGTTTTCTCATAGTTATCTATACGTTATTGTTAAATAAATTTATTATTATAATAATATATATTTATATATTTAATTCACTATCATCATCACATAACATTATATGATAATCTTATATATTGATATAAATCACTATCACCAATAATTTTAAATATATAAGTCTTAATACTATTAAATTAAATAATAAACACTACGAGTATTGAATAACAAGTTCTTAAATATTAAAGTATATATTAATTTATTATATTGTGGTAATGCCACGACAAATTCCATTGATATTAGAATAATGTAGTGACTTATCATTTGCTGAGTCATTATGTAGATATAATAATTTATGATTGATGGTCTTATTAATGAGACAATTGTCTCCCGTATTTGATATACTATATAGGTTATTGATTAATATTGATATTGTCTATGATTATATTATATTACGAGTATATTATAATGTTTGCTCTCCACCAATGAATATTATATTAATTTGAAGCGCATTAGCACAAATTAGTACATACATATATAGTACTATATAGTGTAGTATATAGGACGAGGAGTATATATTATATATATATATAAGGAGACAAACATATCATGGATTTATATATATATATATGGTAAAAGAGTTATTTGATTACATTACAACAGAGATTTTGTTATGTTATATATTTATGATCATGCATTTTGTGCGAAGGATAGAGTTTTCTAGAATTGATATTAGGTATTAGTAAAGGGCTTGGCATATCACCTATGTAAATGTGCTAGAGATATTTAAGATTAATGTTCAACTAATAATAAGTTCACAAACTTTAATTATATTAGTTGGGTGATTTGGTATTGGCATATATTATATCAAACAGAGGAGTCAATCAAAATGTGAATACGTCTCCAATACTATCTAAATCTATCTATCTAATTCTATCTGATCCTATCATATTCTGATCCTTAATGATTATGTTAGTAGATCTATTGCGAAATGCCTCTCGAGGTGTTAATGCTGATAGTAATTTCATAATAGTAAATGTTATATATATAATTATATATATATATATATATATATATATATATATATATTTATAGGTTGAAGTATGATATTATATATATTAGATAAGTGTTTACCATGGTAATAAATGGGGTGAAAGGAATATATAGGTGCACCGAAGGGTGTCGCGTCTTTTGAAGAATGTTTTGTTGGCTATATTATTATGCAGCACATTATGTTTGTATGCTGGAATATTATTATTTGCTATGTGCATGAGTTTACAATATCTCATACGTCAATATAAACATCAGCAAATCAGTTATGGTTTCAGTTGACATTTTCAAAAAGCGCGAAAGACATTCTAGTTTCTCTTATCCTTTTATACGCGGATTCAATTAGACTAAAGAAAATAACTAGTAGTATTAAATGCGTCGTTTTTATATTCACTTTTCACTCTACATTTAATACTTATTTCTATCAAAGCCTTTTTATTCCTTTTCCTTTATTTCTTGATAAAAGCTTTTCAAATAGTCGTTGGGATCGTGAGCAAGAGAGGAGATGGGAATTAAAAGCCATCTCAAATGTCTCTTCAGCTAATTCACATAATACATTCATTAATTTTCCGTAGTTCATTCACTCATAAAAAATGCTCTGAGATTAAGATAGGCCTTGGTTAAGCAAACCATTTTTAAGAAATTTTAACGAGTGATTAGTTCTTATTTTGGTCTTCTAATTAAATTTCTGTTATAACTCTATTGTGGAGTGGAGCCATCGAGAGTAGTAGTATTCGGCTCTACATGCCTATACACTCAAAAAGAACATCCAGAGTAAATAACAGACTATTAAATGATAATGAATAGGACATATAGTAATAATAATAATAGATAATCGACATTGTTTATAACATAATAATAATGTGATAATAATAATAATAATAGAAAAATAAACTCTAAAGAAAATTTGAGATAATAATAAAAATAATAATAATTAACCTTAATAATAATAATATATATATATTAATAATCAATAAATCAATACATTAATAATAATATTATAATAATTATTAATAATAATAATAATGAAGAATGAAAAAATAGATAATATGAGATAGATAATAAAATAATAATAATAAATAATAAGAAGAAGAAGAAGAAAGGAAGGAGAGAAGGAAGAGGAAGAAGAAGAAAAGAAGAAGAAGAAGAAGAAACAAGAAGAAGGAAGAAGAAGAAGAAGGAAGCAAGAAAAGAAGAAGAAGAAGAAGAAGAAGAAGAAGAAAAGAAAGAGGTGAAGATAAGAAGAAGAAGAAGATGCAAGATAAGGAAAGAAAGAGAGACAATAGGTTACAGAAATGATGATAAAATTAATGAATTCATTTCATAAATTTTTCAATACTTTAGTAAATTGGTATTTATTGGAGATATAGACATTAAGATATTAATTAACTCCAATATAATTTACAATAAGCATGATATATAATATTGATAATAATAATAATTAATAATGGATTATCAAGAGCAATAACTCCTTAGAGAGATAATAATAAATGATAGTAATACTATCTAGATAAATAAGATTGACAATTATCAATAAGCAATTACATATATCGGATTACAATTACACGAATTAAATCAATTGAGTTATTAATATAGGAAAGATCTTCATAAATTAAATGAAGGATAGAAAACTCGTTTGCAAGAAAAAATTATATAAGAAATGAATTGTTTGTTATGTGTATAATTTCAATTATGATTAAATTATTAGTGATGAGTATGGTATAATTATAATTTATGTAATAATATCACAAATAAATAGACTGAATTAGTATTGCAATTTGATAATAATAAGATATATACACAATAATCTGTAGTAATTATAAATAAATGCACATTAATGTCTATTTTGTAATACATTTAATACATATTGAGATTAATAATGAATAATTAGATTTTTGCTATAGGCTCTAGAATATTAATTTCAGCTAACTCCGTTTGCATTCTATTAATGATAAAAAAATGTCAGATGCTCCTCTCTCGAGATAGTTATTATTAACGACAATCATTTGGAACTGAAATCGAAACTATAACTATAACACTATAACTATAACTATAACATATTAATTATAGTATATATATATATATAAATATATATTCATATATTATATATATATATATATATATATATATATATATATTGTGTGCGTGTGTGTTGTGTGTATATATATTAGGTGTGTATGTAGGTGTGCTGTGAGTGCTAGCAATATTCGAGTATATTTTAATACGGATGAAGATTGTCATATCTACATTTGGTATTACATTTTGCAAATTGAAAGTCGCCTTATATCAAGTGCAGAAGAACTTAATTCAGATAATACGAGTGATATTAAAATCCGCTTTGAATTTATTCAAGATAATTTATTGAAGAAATAAAGGAGGTAAATGTATGTAGCAATCAAGCGAATAGGCTCACAACATAGTTAAAAACCTTTATGTCGTCCAATGGCATTTAAGGACCATTAGCAATGCAGTTTCATTCGCTTTTCCTGTTAACAATAACCGACTTGTGTTGAGAAGTTCATCTTTTCAGAATCTCATTACTAAGTGTTAAGGAAGCGTCTTACTCAAATGCTCAATATGTAACGAATATTGTTGCCTACTATTGCCTCGATACTTTGATACTCTTAGAAGGCTTGGGGGGAAAATTTTAATATCTATTTCAATAGTACTAAAAGGGAGATGCAATGTTTCTTACATCTCTGACGTGTAATAATGTTTTTAATCTTGCTGATTAATTTTACTTAATGATTTAATATATATATATATATAATATATATATATATATATATATTATTTTATATATATATATATATATAATATATATTATATATATATATATAATTAATATATATATTATAAACATAATATAACATTATATATATATATATAATCCATATATATATTGAGCAGGGCATCTGTTCCGTATTGTTGTGGCTAAGAATTCCCAGTACCGTCCACCTGTTTGCTGCATATGCGTAAGCCTAGGTGACTGAAGAGGAGCAGAGAAGATTATTCCCCATTGGGATTTGGGTGTAGGGTAGCTATCCACGACACTCCCAGTGCACCCCAAATAAGTAGTTACGCCCCTTTTATTCGTGCTCATATCCAGCTAACTTATTTCTCTGAATGGGAGAGATAGTTGTCACTTTTCTCAGCCCATACATACCATAACACAGGCTGGCTGCAATTACAGGACAATACTTACTCTTGTCTATATTATATCCATGTCTTTGTTAGGTGGAGGAGTATTAAGGAAATTACAACTGTCACATATGTTCAGTGTGTTGTAGGATGTGGGAAAGACAGTTGGTTGTTGGGTTTAACAACCGGCTCACTACTTATCCTCATGCTAGAAACGCAAATACATGACTTGCGCCGACCTCTGTTCAGATCTGTGATACCGCTTTTAAACAGCGACTTGATATCCTTTTCGGCTCTGAATTTGTGGTAGTTTTTCCAGGTACGTGGCGATTGTTAGAGGAATAAATGCGCGAGACTAGTGGACTTATTAGAACTGAGTTGATGATGTTTTAGAAAGGGTTATATTTATTTGCTTGCTGTGGCTGAAACAAAGATGAAAGTGGGGAAGACGAGTGGTGTGGGGCGAAATGTGATGTTGTGGCTGGAGTGGAGTTGGAACGAGACAACGTCGTATTTGTCGCCCTCGGATCGCGACTTCTCCAAGCCATTCTTTTTGGCACATTACGGAATGGAAGTGTAATCATGTGATGCGGAATTCTCCGCGAATGGTTGAAAAATCGATCTTGAGAAGGTCAAGGTAGGTCCTTATATATATCTTAGTAGTTATATTATGAAGATTAAGGGACAAAGAACAGTTCTCTATCTCAATCTATATATAAAGATGTTTTGGCCGGGTGAAGTGAGTAGTAGTGGTGTTGGCATTCAGGATATAATTGTGTAGTTTGGCGACTTAGAGACAATGTTCGAAAACTTGATGCGATGGCAGGAAATGAGTTTACAACGCAAGTGTATTTGTGGGCTATATATATTATTGAATGGTAGGAAGGATATTCTGTGAGGATGAAAGTATGGTGTGAAATAATAAGATTATACGAGCATTAGAT
The DNA here is from genome assembly GCA_015478945.1 of Trachelipus rathkii. Lineage (NCBI taxonomy): Eukaryota > Metazoa > Arthropoda > Malacostraca > Isopoda > Trachelipodidae > Trachelipus > Trachelipus rathkii. The sequence continues at coordinate 33,129 of JABUQX010131646.1, forward strand.
GTTATCATAAGCAGACTGGCGATACTTAAAGAGTATCAGCTTAGTTGTAGCAAAGTATTGGCTCTCAAGTTGGAAATCTATGTGTATGAATTTTGACGTGTTGGGTGTGTAAGGAGAGAGGATGCTTGATAAGTATAGTGTTGACGTTACTCAGTGGAAAGGATTGGGATGTGTATGAGTCAGCATCATTACGCACTTTATGAAGGATGAGAATTTAGTGGGCGAGATGGATGTGAGAGAGAAGTGTGATAGAAAGATATAAGAAGATAGGAAGAATTAAGAGTGAAAGTAAAATGAACAAGTATTAACAATATTGTTATCAAAAGACTCGCAAGTAGTAGTGTTAGTAGTTGGGATAATAGTTGGTAAGTATAGAAGGAATCACATAGGACTCTATCATATAAGGTATATCAGTTGGGATTGTTCCCTCGTGTTATTCGAAAAAACTCAAAGGTGATTTTTTTCTTTTGCGGCGATGGCTATCCTTACTATAAGAGTATGAAGATTGAGGTAAGTAGGTCTTTCCTTTCGACTTGAGTTCATTCTTCATTAACCTTCAATTTCACATGTAGATATGCAATCGAATTACCTCACCCTAATCTATGCCTGCTAGACAGAGTAAGTGATTAATGCAGGAAAGAAGAAATGGCATTAGAATCAGTCACTATAATCACTCTGATTCAGATACTTAAGGATATATATCCTATTATGATGGTTGAGTTTCACATATCAGAATATTTCAACCCCCCCAATTACTGTCTGTACTATATATATGAATATATATAGTAACATTACTTTTCTACAAATAATAGTAAATATGTACTTGTGATGTATAATATAGTACCTTATATAATTACCAATATATTCCTATATATTTATATATTTCCTTATAGTTTCCACTATCTACTAAATAACTAGATACGTCACAAACTGCTATAGTATAATAACCTCCTATTTTGAAATAATATACTTTTTGATAATTAATATTCTACGCGACCCAACATTCGGCTATATCTCACGATAACCTAGTCTGTGACTATATATAACGTACAATTCTCTATAGTATAGGTCCTACAGTCAGTTATCATCGATATTTACTACTAATCTAGCTTACTAGCTATAATAGGTGATTACTGCTCTACTATTATTATATACTATATATTTAAGTTAACAATTATATCGTAAAGTAACTATATACTAATCATCTAATTCTGATATTAATAGCTTCCTCCTCTCGATATTATATAATATAGTAAAAGTAACCTACTTACTTTACATTATCTCCGCCACATATATAGTATTTCACTATTGAATAAGTATAGTATATTTATATATGATATATATATATTTTTATATTATTAATAGAGTACTATGTTATAACGTTTATATACATATATATATATATATATATATATTATACCATATATATATACATTTTTAAAATATGTCTAGTATTAAGTATATTATAGAGTCCTATTAATATATATAGGAGTATTAGATCTTACTATTTTCTAAATATATACGATAAACCTTTCTATCATATATATGGTCTACTATACCACACATAATATTACTCTATCCTATATATATAGAGCTATTAGTGTCTATCGTTATCCCTCTATATATATGATGACAGTGTTCTCTGCCATTACTCCGTTTCATTTTATACCTTATTATTGGTATATATTTAATATATATATTCCATGAAGCAGTCACGATTCAATACTACCGTAAGATTTCTAGGTCATAATAATGTACATATATGAGTGAATTATTCTATCACTCAGTTTCATTCCTAATATATAATTATAATAATAATATAGTATATATATATATACTATCAATAATATAATATATATACCATTATATATATATGAGCTAAAAGATATGCAATAACTTTACGTGACCTGTATCGTATTAATTCCTATATATATAGACTTTCTCTAAATAAAACCTTTCCTAGAGTAATAAGGTATTTACTATTCATACCTCTATGTCATCCGTATCGACTTGGACGGACTTGAACTCCACGTCACGCTATATTATTTCCTTCCATACAAAGAGATATACATGGCTTTATACTTCCGCTTTACTTACTTTCGTAATATTTTATACCCCCTATACTCTATCCCACAGCACCGACTATTTATAAGGGATCCACACCGGTAATCACGCCTTATACAGTATAGTATATATGATTATTGATAATAATGTTATATATGGTTATGCTATGTTCCGTGCTAAGCAGTTTATTTTATAGATATAAAGTGTAATAAGTGATAATATATATATAATGATTGTCAGCCTGTATATATACTGAATGTAACTATATATATTATATATATATAATATAATATATTATAATATATATATATAATATATATATATAATATATATATATATAGTGATATAATATATATAATACAGTGTGCTTTTGGAATAGTAGTGGATATATCTTTAGCCTAATAGTTTACTCATTGCTTATCAATATACACTTCCATTTAATTATTTATATCAGCGCACTCTGACTCCAGATAACTTGTCTCTTACACTTTGTAGACATCTCTCATTTCTCTACCCTCATCTGCTTTCTCGCTTCTCACTCTGCTCACTCTCACTCCAATGCTCTCTCTCTTCTCTCCTCCATCTCTTCACTCGTCTCTAATAGCTAATTATTTGAGCCTCTACATGATTATAGCATTCTCACTCATTACTAGTGAGCCCTAGTCCTAACATTAAATTATTTGCTCAATTTAGTAATCACACTACCGATATAATTTCAGTCATCATGTATTATAATAGTTAGGTGCTTAATTAGTTACTAGATAATCACTTATCCTACTGTTCCATGATTGCACTTTACATAACTCCAGTTAATAACTACATTCTAAATACCTACATCTTACTCTCATCTACTACTCATTTATTACTCAATCTTACACTCAGTA
>JABUQX010131647.1:0-2500 GCA_015478945.1 Trachelipus rathkii
GTTCCTTGGAGATAATTTGGGCCTTAATAAGATTCTGGGGTATAATGAATCTTTCAATTCCATATATTTTTGTAGACATTGTACAATGGACAAATACAATACGCAAAAGGCTCCTAAAGCAATTTTATCATTAGCTAGGAAAAAAGCTGAGTACGAAGCTGTAGTAACAACTGCGGAAAATGGCGTTTTCACTATGGGTATAAAAACTGTAAGCATTCTTAATCAGTTGCCATACTTTCAATGCTAGTATCCTTGAATAATCATGGTTACTTTTGGCCTCTTGTACAATTGACATTATTGCATTGGAAATATTCAAAATTGGGAGAGAAACTTGATTAACAATGAATCCTACATTTTTCAAAGTCATGTTTGGCTGGCTTAATAAACTTAGGGTGAAATTTATTAATTCCTCCCTTGCATTAATGACATAACTTGTGGCAGAAGAGTCTGCAAGAGGCAACAGGGAACTTGTTTGAGGGCTAACTAAAACATTAGATATGATGGCTGTAGGCTTAGTGGAGGGAACAATTAAATCATTAATGTGAATACTAAGTATATTCATGAGAATCATGTACATCATAGAATCTATTATTTAACACATGTGCCTATAGTGATATTAAAGTTATACTATCACTTAGATTTGCAAAATAACATTTAGGTTACACAATACCTTATTTTACTAAATACACAAATTAAATTTTTTCTTTACCCTATCACTAGTATGTATAAATAATTAAAAAGCAATCTTTTTGTGAAATTACATTTAAAAGCTATAATGAGATATTCATTAGCCAATCATATAATAATAATACTTAATTGTGAGACACTTCATAGCTTATTAAAATAATGATTAGTGTACTTGTAATTCATTTTATTGTTTGAGTCAAAATAATAAAAGAAAAAAGAGAAAAAAAAAAATAAATAAAAAAAAAATTATGAATTGATTGAAACTTATATTACAATTTGCTAATTAAAGAAGTTATACGTCGAAACCAATTACGTCTGTAACCGTTGCCAGGGAAGGCATAGTGAAAAATCATAGAATTAAAAATGCGCCGAGCATTCGCGAACAACGCCGGTGTTTGAGGGTTCAATTTTATAAAAATACTCCAGAAATATAATTTGAAGTGTGTCAACAGCTTTGATTAGCGAGGAGCAACTGATGACTTTATCGCAGCATATAATCTTGACGATTGACGGTTTCAATCTGTTTTCACCGAGGAGTATGCTAACTATGAAAAGGTATATGAGTTGAATGTATTATTCTATTTTTAATATTAGTATACAATATGAAAAAAATTGCTTGATAGATTGGTATTTGATCCTTCTGTCAAAGGGAATTGAACACATTTATATATAATATAAAAAACCAGTATATAAAATTCTCCACATTCCACTGTTAATAGATCTATTAATTTATCTAGCACGTGTGCTTAGTTATAGTCTCATATATATTTCCTTATCATCCGAACTTTCTATATATAGCAATCTTAAATTATTACAAATCAAAATACATTGTCCAATTGATAAATCAGTTATTCACATTAGAAAAAAAATAATGGTAATGAAGGTAAATTAAAATAAGTGAACATTCATTATATAGAATCTGGAGAAAGTGAGCATATGATAACAATAAAGATTTCGCGAGTGGAAATATATTTGAATATATAGTCAGGTATAATATAAGAAAAGTATGGTGACGTGATCAGTTAAGTGTAGAGTAGATAGAAAATCGTGTGAATTGAGGTTTAGTTTGGATATGTGATTTTTAAGACAATTATTATGAATATGTATGTCATTTCTACCACCGAGCAAAACTCAAGTGTTCGATATATATTATGTGAAAGAGAAAAACAGCACTAATACGATAGGAAGTATATACAATGATATATGTAGAGTGTTTTACTAAGAGACAATGAAGTAAATAGTGAAATAAATAATAATTATTTATAACTAGTAAGTGTATAAAATGATTCAAGTTATCTCACATATGCTCTTTGTTCACCGAGAATTCTCACCTCATTCTATACTTTATCTTCTATCACCAGACGAGCATGTCTTTCAACATTCTCACTCAACACACACCTAATACATATAGTATTATTAAATATAAGTTTACAAATAACTTGTCACTAAACCTCATTTCTTACAGAGACCAACTGCATCGGATTAATCTCATCTTAGTTAACAATTTTACTACATGTCCACACCATATTTATAAGAATAAACGTTCTATACAAGTTACACGGTCTAATTGCTCATCAAGGAGCATTATATCATATTTAGTACAGCAATATATAGCTATAAAATGACATTTCTCGTATGTTTTACTGTACTTTGGTGCAAGACATTCCACCTCCCATCTGTCACTTAGCATCTTTTTTTCTTTTGCTCTATATATTTCTATTTTTTTTACTATCTATGATCCATCTGTTCCACCTTTTTCACTCGGAATGACTCTTTCTCGTAAACCTTATGTGAATGCTCACAATCATCCTTT
>JABUQX010131647.1:22500-25000 GCA_015478945.1 Trachelipus rathkii
CAATAATATATATAATAATATAATATATATATATAATAATAATAATATATTAATATGTATAATATATGTATAATATATATAATATATATATAAATAATATGTATATATATACTATGTATATATATAAAAATAATAACAACTAATAATAATATGTATGTATATATAATAATAATAATAATATGTATATAACTAATATAGCATAAAGCTAACAACAACAACAACCAGTAATATATATGAAATATGTATATATGATTAATATAATGTATGAAGCCCGCTGTAGCTATGATTATGTAATATAACCAATATATGCTGTAATATGTATATATAATAATAATATAGCAATAACCAATAATATATATATATATATATATATATATCCAAAGTAAAGTAATATTTAAATTGAAGACTTAATATACAAGAAAATGTTAAAGTTGAAATGCCCTTAATGAGTTATTGTTTAATTTAAATTTAAAGTAAATTTAATAACTAATACAATTCTCTCTCTCTCTCTCTCTATATACTCTCTATATATATATATATATATATATATATATATATATATATATATATATATATATATATATATATATATATATACTATATATATATATATATATATATATATATATATAGTATAAATTTATTTGCTTTGACGCAAAACAGATATTTATAGGATGAATACAACCCTTGCCACTAATTATTTCTTTAATAGCACATAATAAAATTAATGAGTTAAAACACTTGTAACTGATATAAACTTTCGCCTAAGACAATCTTTAGCCCTCTTTCAGAGTTCCTGTAATTTTATTTTCTGAAAAGCTAAAGATTGTCTTGCTCTAACACCTCAGAGACCCTAAGATTTTAATCATTAATTTATTGTATTAACTATTAAAAGATAATGAATTATCTATCATATATATATGTATCTATATATATATATATATATATATATATATATATATATACTGCTATATAATATATATATATATATATATATATATATATATATATATAAATAACATATATATATATATATATATATATAATAATAATAATAACAATATATATATCAGTGGTGACGATTCTGACGAAGGAAATGTTTGAGGGATAATAAATGATTTACCATATATATATAATATATATATATAACAATATATGTATAATAATATGTATATATATATATAACGCATAGTAATAACATATAGTAACAACCAACAACCTGCTGCTGCTGCCTGCTGCCAGCTGCTGCTGCTGCCAGCAACCTTGTAGCTATATTATCGTAAGAATATACAAAGCTTACTTCCAAATCTGATATTCACTTGAAGATAAACTCTGCCCCCTTGTTCTTCTGATGAAACCATCAACATTTTATTGCATAGCAACAGAGCTTACAGAAAGCATCCCTACTAGAATATGTGCGCGCATCTACACAGACACTAAGTCCTAACGAAACAGAATCAAACTATCCTATATCTCAATTTTTAGGGCATTTTTCCTTTTTTCTTTTCCTAGTTCAAAAAATTTAATTAAAATATTTGCATTATTTCTGTATTTATCAATATCTTCTATTTTTATGTAAATTTCGACCCTTAATTACTGGATATAATTTATTTCTTAAATTTGTAAAATTTGGTCATGAGATAGCCAATGTGGCAACCCAAAAAGAATAGCAGAAAAAAGATCTTAATTTCTTCCTAATTTTTCTTTCTATTATTATTAAGAATAACGAAAACCAAGCAAAAATTAAAGGAAAACTCCGAAAATGAGTTTTTCTTTCACTCAAAGTATTTGCTTGCTGTTTAGTTCCCACAAGCTTTCATAGTGTTTATGCCGTGAAGAATTTCATACATGCACACCTATTTACCACGTTAAACTTCTCAGACTAGCTGGCCCTCGAGTTACTGCAAGCATCATATTGACTGGCGAAATTTTCATTCAAGTTGGCTGCTCGAAAATGAAAAATATAAATTTAAATTTATCGCCAATAGAAACGTTAGAAGAAGAAGAAGAATTATCGACATTTTCATTCTCAAATCACAGTATACTGACAATCAAAATTTTATTTTATTATTTTTCCATTAATAATGCGCCGCATGCTAAGCAAGCAATAAAGATTCGTCCCTGATATATATATATATATATATATATATATATATATATATATATATATATATATATATATACCTCCAGTATACTGCTGTATCACTCCTGTATAGACTATATATGTAGCCTTAATATATATGCCTGCTGCTGCTCATGCTCATATATACTATACATATAATAACAACATATAATATATATGTATAACAACCTTAACCAACATATATATATATGCTATATATATATAACATATTATATATATAACAATCTCTATATATATATATATATAAATAAAAAAATAACAGAATTTATCTCGAAAGTATATTACCAGAAAAAGTTTGCCCAAACTTGTTTTAAATTATGAGGAAATATTTACCAATAAAGTAATGTTATACATTAT
>JABUQX010131647.1:35000-37500 GCA_015478945.1 Trachelipus rathkii
TTTTTTTGGTAAACAAACATTGTTTCCAATTATGTTTGTATTGTAGCAACAATTTTAATTTTTTAAATAAATTTTTATTTATTTATTTTTTATTTCCAACCATTTATTAATATATATTTGTTGTCCTCATGAAATATATTGTGCATTATTTAACAATTCAATTTAATTATTTACTTGTAATAAGCTCCTTGTTATCAGATGAATAGAAATGTAAATTGTTTAATCAATTTTCTCTTTATAAGTAATTTTTAATGCAGTGGTCCCTTGACATACGAGTGCCCCAACTTACGAGATTTCCGAGATACGAGTTGTCACTCGGTCGATTTTTTGCTTTGAATTGCGAGCCAAAATTTGAGGTACGAGCCGCCCGTAGAGATTTTCAGAGTTTTTTGAAACGAAGCACCCAGAAAAAGTTGCAACTGGTAGTGCATCGGAGCTATTTAATGATACTTGCCTAACTCATTTGCGAAACATTCTGTAAGGGAGGAAGAAACAAACTTCCTTGGACAGGTTTTTCTTGAAACGGATTGCAAGTGTAAGTGAGGAAAGCGTGGCGAAAAAGCCAAAAACCAGTGAAGAAAATTAAGTTAAGTTCAAGTTGTCTGATATCCAATGTAAATATACACTTTATAAAACCAGTTTGTTTCTTTACATTCTCTTTTATTTTGTACTTTGATCCCTTGTGCTGGTTCTGAAGAAATTTCCAAGGGGTATTCTACCATAATTTACTCCATATATAGGGTAAATTTTGGCTCTACTCCCCTATAAAAAAAATCGTACGAATTGCATACGAGTTTGTATACTAACTAGCACAGTTAATTAAATCATTAAAAATCGTAGCGAACTATTACGATTATTTTTATAGGGCCCTAGAAGAGGACAATGGCCATTAGGCAACGAGTCATGGCACATATACATATATTATTATATATTATTATTATTATATATTATATATATAAATATTAATAATATTATTATTATTATATATTATTATTTATATATATATATATACATATATATATATATATATATATATATATATATTATTATTATTAATATAGTACTATTATTATTATTATTGCTATATTATTATTATATATATATTTATATATATATATTATATATATTATTATTATTATATTATTATATTATTATATTATTACATATATATATATTATTATTGTATATTATTATTATTATTATATATATATATATATTATTATTTATATTATATATATATATACATACATATAATAAAGTTCAAACATATTACATTATTACATATGTTAATGCATATTACATATACATATAATTATTACTCATTATTACCGTATATATTATATTACATATACATATTATGTTATTATATATATGATATATTATTATTATTATTATATTGTTGTTATATTATTATATTATATTACATATATATATAAATTATTATTATATATTTATATATATACATATTATTATTATTATTATTATATATATATTATTATTATTATTATTATTATATATATATATATATATATTATATATATATATATATTATTAAATATTATTATTATTGTGTGCATATTGTTATATATTATATATATATTATATTACATATTATTATTATTAGTTGTTATTATTATTATTATTATTATATATAAAGTTATTATTATTATTATAGCATATTACATACATATAGATGTATATTATTATTACATATATAACATATTACATATATACATATTAATACATATATACATATATATACATATTATTAGTATATATATTATTATATATTTATATATACACATATTAGTAAGGGCATACATATATTATTGATACATATTATTATTATATAAAGTTAAGATATTATATTATTATTATTATTATATATATTATTATATTATATATATATATTATATTATTATTACATATTATTATATTATTATACATATTATTATTATTACATATTATTACATACATATTATATATAAACAGAGTTATTATTATCTATATATTACATATTATTATATATACATATATATTATATATATAAGATATATATTTAGTATATATATATATATATATATATATATTATTATATTATTAACATATTATAGGTACATATATACATATTATTATATTATATATTATATTATATATATTATTATTATATTATATTATTATAGTATATGATATTATTATTATTATTATTATTATTATTATTATTATATATAATATTATACATAAATATATATATTATTATATTATTATTATTATATATATATATATTACATATATTATTAATATTATATTATATTATATTACATACTCTTGTTGCTATCATTCTATCAATCTGGATATAATTAATATTATATATAAATATATATATTATTATATTATATATATATATATATATATTATTATTATTATATATATATATACATATTATATTATATATTATATATATATATATATGTTATTATATTATATTATTATTGTTATT
>JABUQX010131647.1:47500-50895 GCA_015478945.1 Trachelipus rathkii
TCTGGGTCGGAAAGTTGGGGAGAGGAAGGATGTGACTCTCTGATCTACGAGTGGCAGGAATTCTCCTCAAAGAAGGAGTTACACGATTGGAAAATTCAAAAGAGCAATGTAAATTCAATAAATTGTAATATCAATATAATAAAGAGAGTGTTACAACAGTTCAACGACTAGGAAGATTGAAGAGAGTGAGTGAAAGTAAGAGAGTTAAGGTGTCGACAAGCCTTACCTAGACTACCCTTTATCAAGGAGATCAGTATGTTTCGAACCACTCCAGATATGTGATTCATACTCTTTACAAGGGCGAGCAGCGCCCCAATTCAGAGCTAACAACTGGAGTGGTGAGATGAAGTTCCGAAGGAGACTTTGAAACAACCAATTTCCTAGAAACTTGTTAGAAAGAACATAATGTGATCCTTCTAAGAAAGATCACGAGAAAGGAAAATATCAAAAATTACTAAAAACAGATGGTTAGAGTTGTGTTTTTAAAGAAGATATTATAGTTGTTTGAAGATTATGTCAAGTAGATAGATGAAGAAGCGAAGTTATTGAGGCATTGAAAATAACCATGTTTTCTTTAACATAACTATGAGTACAAGGAATATCAGAGGTTTGTTGTTTCAAGGCTACCCTCCTAGCATTATTTATTTTCTGTTGAATGAGTTGCGTGGCCTTTCAAATTGGAAGGAGCAATGATGAGTGTAGTTATCAGTTTAAGAGTGGAGAGGTAACAGATAGATCATTGATGCAAAATAGGAAACAAATAGTTGGGATAGGACAGAATTCTGAGCAACACTACTATGAATAGATTTAAAGAATTAGTAGTGGCTATTTACAATAGCAGCAATAAAACTACTTGAACCAATGAAATTAAAATTTTGTGCCAGAGTTTATCAAAAGTGTTTGATATGTCTAGCGCCACAGGAAAAGATTCACCCAAATGCAAAAGAACAGAGAACCAAGAGTCTCAGAGAAAGGAAAGAAGATAACCAGTTGAGCGATCCTCACAGAAGCCATACTGGCAATCAGAGATAAGATTAGAAGATCTAAGATGTTTCTAAATCTTCTTCTTAAGAATATATTCAAAAACTTTAGGAAGAACAGAGGTTAAAGTGATATGACGATAGTTGGATTGGGGTCTCACTTCTTCAGCACATGCTGGATGAATGCACTCTTCCAACAGGATAGAAAGGTTGAAGTTGATAGGCAGTCACTAAACAGTTTATCATGGCAGGTTGCAAGCTTAGAAGGAAGAACAGAGGAGTAATAGCTCTGGAACTGTCTAGAATGGAATTAGGGGGAAAAGTTTAAGCAAACAGTTCAGCTTCAGCAGAAGTTAATCCATCAGTATTACCGACAGAAGTACAAGAGGAGGAAGCAAAGTTGGAGTTGAAATTTTAAAATTGGAGAATGTCAAAAATAGTGTGGAGCAGAGAAGCCAGAAAGATTGTTGAATTTTCTACGAGGAAAAAAAGATTTTCGGGTCTCGAAGAACTGATTTTTGTCATTCTGGGATGAAATGTGTGAAAGCACGAGTTTCTAGATTTGAAGACAGCGATAATTTCTGATAAATCAAAAATTATCAGTTTTAGCTCAAGGGATAGAGAAATGGAATGTATACCTCCATATATATATATATATATACATATATTTATAGTATATATATATATATATATATATATATATATATATATATATATATATATTTATATATATATAAAGAAATATATATATATATATATATATAAATATATATATATATATATATATATATATATATATATATATATATATATATATATATATATATATATACAGTATATTTATACTACATGTAGAACATATTTCCAGTAAGATTATTTTTCCAGAGCACGTAACTATTTCTTTGCAATTTTTTTTTATCGTTACTGTGAATAGCATACATAACAATCTATATTTTAAATAATTCCATTTTTGTAACAACGAGTGACTCATAGCTTGAGTTTTACCTATAATGGATGGTAGAGTTGCAAAAATTAAAACTTGCAGTAAAAATTTCAAATAAAGGATTAGTTAATAGTTGGCTTAAATTAAGGTGTGGGATGAGTCATCTATATGGAGTCTAATATACTCTGACTGAATAGAATACCTGGGGTAAAGAGAAGAATGAAAATGCCTTTGATTATTATATGTAATTGACTGACGTTAATAATAGTATGAACAATGGACTGAAACAATGAATGTGTGTGACGTTTATTTCATTGTCCTTTGCAATACTGAAAGAAGAGAACAACAAATAGCATTAAATAGTTATTTGTTTAATATTTTTTGTTCTTGTTTATTTTGTTTGTTGTTATTTTTTTTTTAACTATTTGTTTGACATTTAGTTCGAAGGGTCCTAACTCTTACAAGCTTTCCTCTCAGCAACGATCTTTGATATTTCTATAAGTCAGCCACATATACAAAATACATCTAATTGTATATTTTATTATGAATTTATTTTTATATTTACTACAAATAATTTGCATTTCGAATGACTTGTTGAACAAAAATATCTACAGTTCTAAAAAAAATTAATAATAAACATTTCTGAGATCACTTAATAAAAAATAACTTTGGTCGAATAATTCTGTAAAAGAATTTCATATTATTATTATTATTATTATTATTATTATTATTATTATTATTATTATTATTATTATTATTATTATTATTATTATTATTATTATTATTATTATTATTATTATTATTATTATTATTATTATTATTATTATTATTATTATTATTATTATTATTATTATTATTAAGAAATATTTGAGGGCTGAGGTTTTTTAACTTCCTGAGCTTCATTGGAAAAGAAGTCCAAAGAATGATCTTTAAATTTTGAAACGTTATTTAGGAATGATAAAATTCCTTCTCTAAGCAGCCCAGGTTTGAAACAGTTTCAATGGAGCATTTATAAACTTTTGATATTTAACAGGACTACAAAGAATAGTTACATGAGTTAATCTTGAGGCGATCTTTTTTTTGACTAAGCAGAGGTACCAGTTATTATAACTTTGGCAGCTCAACTCATATTTTTTATCGAAATTTTATTTATCAAAAATATATGCTATAATAGCAAAAGAATTTATGAACGGAAAATGAGAACGTCACAGTTGATAAAATTACGGTCAAACTAAGGTGAAATTCGTCTAGACACGCAGTGGCGATTGAAATTGTGATATTAATCTATTATGAAAATTACAATAACGTTATGACTTTCAATATATTGAAGATCCTTGAAGCATAAGGGCTCCTATATCAGTTTATATACTCATATATATATGTATTGAAGCGGCGCACGAAAACGCGAAAGCGTTTCGCACGATAAATGCGAAAACGGTTAAACACCCAAATTGATGAACGAAGTAATACCG
>JABUQX010131649.1:0-7500 GCA_015478945.1 Trachelipus rathkii
TATATACATATATAATATATAATATATATATATATATATATGTATATAAACTCTTGAAATTATATATATTAAAAAATTTTTTTATATATCGGAACCGTTTTCTATTGTTCATTTTACGATTAACTTTAAGTTATTCTTTTTTTCTAATATTGTTTTAAAGTATTTTTAGTAATATTTTTATTATTTTATGTTTATTAAATATATTTTGTTATAAAATATTATTTATTATGTATAGTATTTAAACATATCAATTATAAACACAGTATTTATAAACAATTTTTTACTATAAATTCACAAATAAGATATCCGCCAATTGCTTTGGGCACGGATTAGTTCTATTTTTAATGTGTTAAAAGCGTTATTTAATAGCGGCTATTCTACCCTTTTTCGTTTCAATTTTGCATAATCTTTTATATTTTTTATGTAATAATTTCATTTATTTGACCAATTTACGCCAAAAAATAAGAAAATATTATCGTAACTTTATGAAATTTGCAAAAATAGATCGTTTCTATAATGTCAACGAGTAGCACGAGTGCAGGAGTCGCCTCTGATATATATATATATATATATATATATATATATATATATATATATATATATATATATATATATATATATATATATATATATATATATATATATATATATATATATGTATATATATATATATATATATATATATATATATATATATATATATATATATATATATATATATATATATATATATATCCTCAACATCCTCATTTTTCAAAAGAGGATGCGGATGCGGATGTGCCGTTAAGTGAGGATGCGGATGCGGATGCGGATGTCAATTTAGATGCGGATGCTGATGCGGATGTTATGTCCATCACTAATGTCTGTGTGTGGATCAGCTGTTCGCTGAGTACGAAATTATATTAACTTAGCAACGATATTTAATATGAAATATTTATATTTTTAAATCAATAATAATACTTAATTAAAATATTCTATGTATTATATTTAAATGTAGAATATTCTATATTCTATTACTAATACTTATATTTGATTCAATCTAAATTGCAATCAATATTAAAGAAGTAAATTCGCACGAATTTACCACAACCTTTTGGTGTGTTTGTGTCTGTGCGTGTGTGTGTGTGTGTGTGTGTGTGTGTGTGTGTGTGTGTGTGTGTGTGTGTGTGTGTGTGTGTGTGTGTGTGTGTGTGTGTGTGTGTGTGTGTGTGTGTGTGTGTGTGTGTGTGTGTGTGTGTGTGTGTGTGTGTGTGTGTGTGACTTGAACAGGTGTTTAGTCACTATAATAATTAAAGCCATATGGATTCATGATTTATATTTAATTAACCAATAGACACTTCAACTCGTATCTATTTTACCAAATTACTTCTTAAATATTCTAATAATATAATAAAAATATTATTAATATAATATTTCATATTTAAAACGATGGATTTTAAAGATTAATATTTTCGACTCTCGGAGAACACATAAATTTTTCGATGGGATTATTTTGACTCAAAACTAAAATTAAGCCAACAGAAAATTGATTGAATATAATATTAAAATTGATAATTTCTCTTTATTCAATATTAATTTTCTTAACATAAATTCTTTATTATATTTAATATTAAAAAACTGAACATTATCGCCAATAAATTATTATATTTTAACAAAGAAAACCAATTTTTAAATTGACTCCATTGAACGAAATTTATTATTATGAGTATTTTTACCAAAATAAAAATTATCATATTTCAATTGCTGGGGATCGATATATAATATTGATTGACGATAAATTTTAATATTAAACTCAACCCAACTCGAAAACTATATATATATATATATATATATATATATATATATATATATATATATACTATATATATATATATATATATATATATATACTGCTGCTGCTATATATATATATATATATATTATATATATATATATATATATAAGGAACGGGCAGAAAAATAAAATAAAATAATGATGGGAAGACCCAACCCACCCCCCCCCCCCATCCCAAGCATAGCGCAAATCTCTAAGGTGACCACAGACAAAGGACTTAAAGAGAGAGGGTGATTAAATGCAGCTAAAAATAGATGAAGGCAGATAGTTCTACAGAAGAGAGGTGGTTGGAAAGAAGAAGGCACCACAAAGCACAAGCCTGGGGCTCCCAATATTCAAAAACAGTTCATGGAAAAGCAGGGCACCCCCTTCTACAATGAGGGCGACGCAATGGTGGAGGAATGCGAGAGGTCAATTCCCTCGAGCTAATGCAGTTGTAATACTCATAGTAAAGAGATAGTGCATCAACGTCACTTCGCCAAGATAAAGGGTCAAGGGAGTTTGAAAGTAGGGGACAGTTTACTAATCTTTTAGACTTAGTGTCAACCCTATCCAAATGAGGGGCGGAACCGAAGCCCCCCTCCCGAAATGTCGGAACAGAACTCCAAACAAAGGCGGATAAGACCCCTATATAATTGGAGTAACTTTGGAAGAAAAATATTTCTGTAACCTGAACAGAACTCTGTTTCTTTTAGGTAACCTTAGCAACCATTGTAGTATGAGGTTTATATGAATAATATGAATGTTTATGTTGTCCACAGGTGAGATGGGAGAGCCTTCGAAGAAGATAGGAAAGTTGGGAGGTGCTTTTGAGAGGGAGATGTGAAGAAGTTGAGCTTTTAAAGAGAGTTGAACTTCACAAGGTTGAGGCGACCCAACCGGGAAATCTCATCCAGATTGGCAAAAATAGAATCGGAAAGCTAAATTTGAAAAGCAATTCTAGAATCAAAATAGGGAATAGATTTGAAGTGAATGGAAGAATGGGAGATATTTAAGGGACCTTAGAGATATTTAAGTTTTTGGAAGGTGTTTTTGATCAGATCTGTTTCTTTTTTTTAAGTTGATCAAAAACACCTTCCATAAACTTAAATATCTCCCCAATATAATACATAATGCCTTTAAAAATGCAAAGGAAAAATACTACACAACAAATACAACCCAACCTAACACAAAAACATATAAACACAAACATCATAAAAAAGTTCATACCACAGCATATACAATTGATCCCTTCAAACAATATTCTAATTAAAAAAGTACTAAAACCCCCCAAATCACAGTCAAAAAATCCCCCATGCCTATACAAAATACCTTGCAACAACTGCAACAATAATTATTACGGAGAAACAACAGACTTTAACCGCAGAAAATATCAACATAAACACGACCTAGATACACACCAAGAAAATTCAGCCCTCACTCATCATAGATTAACACAAAATCATCAAATACACATTAACAACATGACACACATTAGAAACATACTCGACACTAACAAAAGAAATATTACAGAGGCATTCTGCATATTCAGTTTGCCCAATTACAACCCCTGCCCTGGCGATTACAAAATAGATGCAATACAAAATAAATTTATGCAAATGTCACCTTACTACAAAAGCTTAATAGATAACCAACCTACCATCTGAAGAATATACACCGTAAATAATATAAAAAAAAATTCTTTGGTCTCATTGTTAACTTATTACTTGAAGAAGGCCAAAAATGGCGAAAGCTTGTAATTAGATAGAATTTTAAATGTTTTAATTCATTAAAGTGTTTTTAATGTAGTGCATTGTCATATGTAACCTTAAAGCAACCCAGGGTATTGTACCAACATAATATATATATATATATATATATATATATATATATATACTATATAATATATATATATATATATATATATATATATATATATATATATATATATATATATATATATATATATATATATATATATATTATACGAAAAAATATAATATATATATAACAACCAAAAAAAGAATAATAAAAATTATTCTTATATATATAACATAACCAACAATATATATATATATGCTATATATATATAGCAATATATATATATATATAACCTATGCGCTAACTATATATATAATGCTGTAATAACCAGCAACCAGCAACGCTCTTCGCGCTCGCTGCTGCTCAACCAGCAACAGTAGCTAATATATATATGTATGTATGTATAGAAGTATGTATGTATGTATATATATGTAGTAGTAATAATATGTATATGTCTATCTTTATATATGTCTAATAGCATATTCCAACCATAATAATATGTATGTATATGTAACATATATATATATATAATAATAATAATATATAATAATATATATATATATATATATATAATATAATAATAATAATATGTAATAATAATAATATATATGTTTAATAATAATAATATGTATATGTATGTATGTAAATATGTATATAATAATATCATATATAATAATAATAATAATAATATATATACATGTATATATATGCTAACTGTAACATAGTAACAATATGTAGCATGCATATGTATATATGTAATATGTAATATATATATATATAAGCAATAACCAGCAACAATGTAGCGTAATAACCAACAATAACAATATGTAGTAATACGTAATAACAATATATATCATAGCTGCTCTTCTTCCAGCCAGCAGCCAGCAGTAATAGCCAGCGTAGCCAGCCAGCAACCAGCGCCAGCCATGCAATAACAACAACCAGCAACCAGTAGCGTAATAGCCATGCCAGCGCCAGCCAGCCTTAGTAGTAGCCAGCTGCCATGCCAACAGCCAGCCAGTAACAACCAGCCAATATGCTCGCTAACCGCCAACATGTTTGCTGCTGCTGCGCTGTAGCCAGCTGCTGCTAGCGCCTTCCTTCTTCTCAGTAACAGTATATATGTAGCCAATATGGCTCAACAGCAGCCAATGTGTATCATATATGTATAACCAGCTCAACATAACCAGTATGTAATAGCAGCTTAGCCAGCCAGCTTATGTATGTATATAATATATGATATGTATAATATGCATGTATAAATGTAATAAATATGTAATAATAATATGTATGTAATATGTAACCAATAATATAATATAATAACCATAATAATAATAGCAATAACAATAATAACCACTAATAATATGTAATAATAATAATATATCATATAATATAACATATGTATATGGTATAACAATAATATGTGTAATGTATCATGCTGCTCAGCAACAACAGCAACAACAATAGCAGCCAGCCAGCAACAGCTAGCCAACCAACCAACTGTATACAGCTGTATGTATCAATAATATAATAACCATGTATAGTAATATCATATGCCAACAGCCAATAATAATATATGTATCAGCCAACATATATATATATATATATATGCTGCTGTATATGCTATGCTATGCTGCTTATAACTGCTATCATATATGCCAACAACCAATATATATATATATATATATATCTTACTACTTCTCACGAGACTGTTATATCTTCTCACATCCAAATACTGAGGTATTCTTTTGGGGATTTCAATGTACACAACACAAAATAGTTGGGGGTCCTCTCATACTGATTTAGGTGGGGAGGAGGCCGAATCATTCAGCATTCTCAACTGATCTGGAGCAACTAATTAAAGAACCCACACGCATTCGGATCGTCCCAACCAATTCTTGAACACACTTGACTATGTTTCACCACTAGTCCTTCTCTCTATAAATACCACACTTTCAGCTTTATTGGTAAATCTGAAAACAACCTTATATCTCTTAATTTTAATACTTTCTCCAACAGCTTCATCCTGCCTACGCGTTTTTCTCACACTTTGATGGGGGCCGATTTGGGGGCCTTGCGTCGTTCTACGCTAACTATAATTGGAATGACTGCTTTGACTCTGGTGACGCTTCAGTTTCTGCCGATAAGGTGGGAGCTGTAATCGTTGATGGGATGAGCAGGTTCATTCCTTCTTCGACTAAATCTTTCTCTCCTCATAATCCATGGTTCAATCGTGCTTGTTCTCTGGCCATTCAGGCTAGAGACAGTGCGTATCGGGAGAAAAATTCTCGTTCTCCTATCACTCTTGCTAATTTTCATTCAGCTAGAAATCGTTGCAGGGATATTCTTCGACGAGCAAAGCGGGCTTTCATCAAACGAAAGTGCGCTAACCTCCTAGGCTCTCCTACTGAAAAATCTTTCTGGCCTCTTGCCAAAAACATCTCTAACAACTTCTGTAATCTGCCTTTCCTCTCTTATTCGATCTGATGGTTCTGTGCTAATTCTCCAACTGAAAAGGCCAATCTCTTTGGTCTCTATTTTCCTCTAACTCAACCCTGGACGATTCTGGCATTCCTCTTCCTCCTCCTTCTCCTCTCAGGTGTCCTATGCCTTTGCCTGTGATTACATTTGATCGAGTGCATGGACTCCTGAAATCTATGAACGGCGGGTGGCCCGGATGGCATTCCTCCCCGTCTCAATACTAACACTTTCCCTCAGTGTTGGAAGCACGCACATGTCCAGCCGGTTCCGAAAAAAGGAAGCCGCTCTGATCCTAACTATCGCCCTATAGCTCTCACTTGTATTCTATCTAAGATCTTTGAAACCCTTCTCAACTCTCATTTCTTAGATCATCTGGAATCTCATTCGCTTCTTTCCGATCGCCAGTACGGCTTTCGGCGCTCGAGGTCTACTGGCGATATACTCTATCTTTCTGATTTATGGTTTCCGCCATAGGAACTACGGGGAGACTTGTGTGGTGGCGCTTGACATATCCAAAGCATTTGACCAGGTATGGCACGCGTCACTGCTCTTCAAGCTCCCTTCCTTTGGGTTTCCTCCTTCTCTTTGCTTACTTATGTCTAGCTTTCTTTCAAATCGCTTCTTCTTCTTTTCTGTCAATTGTGGTGTTCCTCAGGGTTCTGTCTTATCTCCTACTTTATTCTTACTTTTCATTAATGATCTTCTCACCAGCACATCTAACTCTATCCACTCGTATGCCGATAACTCGACCCTTCATTCTTCAACTCATTTCAATTCTGCTCCCTCTTTTACTTCTAGAATTGCCTCTCGTCTTAATCTTTCGATTCTATTCTCGCTGATCTGGATAGAATTTCCGGGTGGGGTCGTCTCAACCTTATGAAATTTAATTCTTTAAAAACTCAACTTCTACAAATCTCCCTCTCTAAAACACCTTCCAACTTTCCTATCTCTTTCGACGGTTCTCTCGTCTCTCCTGTTGACAATATAAACATTCTTGGCCTTAACATAAACAAAAAAATGTCTTGGAAACCTCACATCCAGGGTTGGGGATTTTTTGGATTTTTTGAGAAAAAAATCAATTTTTGATTTTTTGGATTTTTTGAGATTTTGTTACTCCAGCTATACAAGGGCCTCATCCGCCCTTGTATGGAGTACTGCTCTCATATCTGGGGGGCTCTGGTTTCACCCGGCTTTTGGACAGGGTCGAGTCAAAGGCCAAAAGACTTATAAACTGTTCCGTACTTTCCACTTCACTTGACCCTCTATCTTTGCGGCGCGATGTTGGTGCTTTATCTCTTTTCTATAGGTAGCGCAGCGGCAGGTGCTTGAGGGAACTTGTCACTCGTGTACCACCACCTTTACGACGCCCTCGTAGCATAAGGGGTG
>JABUQX010131649.1:15000-20081 GCA_015478945.1 Trachelipus rathkii
TATTCAACTTCTCGAAAAAGATAGACAAAATGCAGACACAGAGTTTAAAACCATATTCACACAAGCTAAAAATGTATGCGACAGCTTAGGTATTGAAATAAGAACTACGAAGTTGAAGAAACATCGTTGTAATGTTCCTACATCAGATCCCGAATCATATTACCACATCTCGGTTTTTATTCCGTTTATTGATGATCTGATCTATTCGTTGATTGATCGATTTCTCTCGCATGAAACCACTATCATTTCACTACAGTATATTTTACCAGAAAAGTGCAACGTACCTTATAAGCTTATTGAAAAAAGCATCCTCTTTTATAAAAACGACCTTCCAGACCCTCACGAGAATACACTAAAAGGAGAGTGGTGTCTCTGGCAGCGTAAATGGCTTTTAGAAAATGAAAAACCAAAAACTGCGATCGGTGCTTTGGCTAAGTGTGACAAGAGGAGGTTTCCTAACATTGCTACTCTCCTGAATATCTTATCAGTATTGCCTGTATCCACCGCAACAGTAGAAAGAACCTTTTCGACATTAAGGCGTCTGAAAACGTATTTACGGAATAGTGCTGGATAGGATCGCATTACAGGTCTTGCTTTACTGTTAATTCATCGAGATCTCAGCACAAAAGTCAACAATGAAAATATTTTGAATCACCTCAGTCAAAAAGCAAGGAAACTGAAATTGACCTTATAAAACGATGGTAAGTTCTTATTAGAATTAATTATATATATATATATATATATATATATATATATATATATATATATATATATATATATATATATATATATATATATATATATATATATATATATATATATATATATATGCTATAGATATATATATATATATATATATATATATATATAACTGTATGCTAAAAATATCTATATATATATATATATATATATATATATATATATATATATATATATATATATATAAAACTTCATTTGAAATGTAACCACTTGCGAAAGTCGCAGCCCCCCCCGAAAAAAATTCCTGGCCACGGGCCTGTATATATATATATATATATAAAGTAAGAGAGGTGGTAAAAGTTTTATATCGAGTGATATTAAATTATTTATCATTTTCACCAAATAAGCAGGTATAATAATATAATAAATAAAACGCTAATGACAGTGCCAATTATAATACTTACAATAATAATAATAATAATAATAATAATAATAATAATAATAATAATAATAATAATAATAATAATAATAATAATAATAATAATAATAATAATAATAATAATAATAATAATAATAATAATTATAATAATTATAATAATAATAATAATAATAATAATAATAATAATAATAATAATAAAATAATAAATAAAACACTAATGACAATGCCAATTATAATACTTACAATAATAATAATAATAATAATTATAATAATAATAATAATAATAATAATAATAATTATAATAATAATAATAATAATAATAATAATAATAATAATAATAATAATAATAATAATAATAATAATAATAATAATAATAATAATAATAATAATAATAATAATAATAATAATAATAATAAAAATAATAATAATAATAAAATCAAAAATATTTTGTTCTCACGATGATATTACAATTTATTTATCATTAAAAATAACAATTTAACATAAAAAGAAAATACATTGACGAGAAATGGGTTTCTGACTGGAAGTTTTCCTCCTATGAGCTCATGAAGTATTATTACATTATTTCGTATTCAATTTAATATGTAAGCAGGGATATCATAAATTAAAACAATTTATCTGAAATAATCCTAATCCTAAGATAGTCTATATTTTTACAAATGATAATTATAATAATAATAATAATAATAATAATAATAATAATAATAATAATAATAATAATAATAATAATAATAATAATAATAATAATAATAATAATAATAATAATAATAAATGTGTGTATTAGTAGAAAGATACTAATGCTGTTTTGCTCTGATTGTAGATGTGAGGAACAGAAGAGGAAGGGGATGAAGAGAGGAGTTGGAAAGGAGAGGAAGAGGAAAGAATGAAGAGGAGAAGAGGAGGAGAGGAGGAAGGAGGAAGAGGAGGAAGGAAGGAGAAGAGGGCTGAAGCGATTTGAGATTGTTATTATTATTATTGTTATTGTTATTATTGTGTCAATGTCAATGTGTGACCGATATATTATTATTGTGTGTGTATGTATATGTATTATTATTATTATTGATTATTATTATTGTTTGTTTACAAAGTTTTATGCCAAACTCAAGGCCAACAACCAGATTAAAACTCCTTTTTTTGCATTCTTATTTTTCTACTAAATGTTTTTTTGTAGTCTCGTCATTTACTTTCCTTGAATTAACGTTACATCATCTTGCTTCATTTTTACATCTTTAAAATAAACTTTTTATTGATTTTTTTTTTAATTTGTAATTATTACATGGCTATAATGTATTTTATTATTTAATAAATTTTTCTGATGGATATATATAACTGCGTCGCTGACTTCTTGTTTTTATAATTTTTTTCTGTTTTTTTAGTGAAATTTGTTTATAATATTCACAAAAATTTTCTCTTCTCATAAATTTTCATGTTATACAAATTTGGTGACTAGATTTCGAAATAATATTTTAATAGATCAACAAAATTTTAATTATATTTTCAGTTCTCCAAACAAGCTTTAAATATTTTGATGATTTAGCAATCATTGTTTTATTCTCATGGAAGTGCTGATTTTATGCTAGCATCGTCATTAGATTTTAATTGCGGGAATGTAAGTTGTTTAATAAAAATATATTTACTTCCCACGAATTGCCCTGAAATTTTTCTTACGTCATCATTTGCTTGTAGGGTTAAGCAGTACAAAAGTATAGAAAATTGTTTTGGAATTCTTTGCTTACAAATAAATGTAAAATACTTTCAATGCATTTAAAAGTGTTTTACTAAACAAAATTAAAAGTAAAACATCTTAGATCTTTAGTTATGCTTGTAAAGCTTAATGTTGTCTTATTTACAGATGAGAAAGCACTGCATCTTAAATATACACATACGCATATACACACGCAATGAAAGGTTTACACAATGGGAGGGGAGGGTTGGAGGTCAAAATCCTCGAGATCTAATAAAACAAAAATCAAATATGTATTAAGCTTCAAATCTTTATTATTTGATATGAATATTATTGGTAAATAACAGCAGTTGACCGATAAGATCATTTAATATATATATATATATATATATATAACATATATAGTATGATAGTATACGGTATATATATATATATGATAGGTATAGATATATATATATGATGATATATATAGTTGATATATACTATATATTAATATAAAGTAGTATTATATACTATATATATAACTATATATATATATCATATATAGTATATATATACGCCCGGATGGCGCTCCTCTTGCTATGTGATAGAAAGTATTTCATTTTTACATGAAAAAAATTAGGCTCCCTTTCATTTCATTTCTTGGAGCAATAGAGTCATAAATGGCGATGTGGATGGAAAATTCGATGATTCTACACATTCTTTTTGTTTATTTGCATGAAAAAATTTTAAATAAAAAAAAGTTTTTATGCTTTTTTTTTCATTATAATATTGCCAAAAAATATGGTGTTTTTTGGGGGTTTCCTTTAAAAAAACAACTATAAACATTGTGCTTTTATAAAAGGTTTTAAGAAGACAATTTGTTTTTGCGCAATGAAAGTGTTGTCTCAGTCGATCCTTTGCAAGATGTATGCATAATCAAATATAGATCAAGCAAATAACCTGGTTTAATCCAAGAAAAAATGGTTTAACTAGGTTAAGGTAAGCCGTGAGAAAATTTGACCAAACGTCCTACCCAACTATGTGCATTTAAAAGAGGTCATACCTGAGGGCAGGGTTAAGGAGATCCCAGTTCTCCACGTTGTTTCATAAGCTTTTTCAAGTCCAGAAGAAGACACCACAAGACCATCCCACCAGTGTGAGAAGGGCTGTCCCACTGCATGTCATGGTCTAGTTTTAACAAGGGATGCCGTAGTCGAACCAGAATGTTTTGCGGAAACCAAACTGGAAACTTGAAAAAGTCTGGTGACTCTCCAGAACAGAGAGAAGACGGCCTGAAACTATTTCTCCATTAATTTATAGGAATGATGACAGGTCAGCGAAAATTGGTCTTTGTGGTTGTTTGTTCACCTTCGAAGATCTTTCCACAGGTTTAGGGATAGGAATTGCCAAAAGCTTTAAGTCCAAATAGCATGTAAAAAGAAGAGTTCGGATCCAGATTCTGTATAGCAGATCCAGCAAAAATGCCGATGAAACATAGGGATGGATACTGACCCGGAACAGGATGTACCGAAATCATGTTGGGCGCAAGAGCACCGTTCTTTGCTATTACGCTGGTGCAGAGTTGATACTCTACCAAGTGTAAAAAGGACGGTTATAGGTATGAGCTTCCCCTTTTCGCTTTAGAAAAGTCTGGCAGTGCAGTGGTTGTTCTCAATTTTTGAAATGTACAAGATCATGTGTGGGAAAAACTCGAGTGGTTAGCAAACTATAACCTATGCAGTCTGCAACAGCAGAGCTCCGTGTCGGTTATATCAGGGCCATAACGAGAACTAGTGGTGAGGAGTGAGGCCAACCGTAAAACCAACTTCATTATTTCTGTGTAAGCTTTCCAGGAAGTTTTCTTTGCGGGAGTTGTGGAGTTAACAGACAAAATGTAAGTTCGAAAAAATTGTTTTTTTGTTTTTGGTCATTTTCTTTCGGCGATGTCTCGCCGCCAGCTGCTTTAAAAGATAATCATAATATTACATAATAATTCAAATTTTCACTTAAAATTTCAGAACAAGAAAAACTATATATATTACTAACTATAGTATATAGTATATAGTATATATATATATATATTTAGTATTATATATATATATACTATACTATTGTTTTTTGATATATCTATATTAGTATATATATATATATATCACCTATATATTATATATATACTATCTATATACTATATATGCCTTTCATGTTTTTTACCGAGCTGAACGTCAGGTTATTGGACGTGTATACTACATATATAGGTTA
>JABUQX010131650.1:0-12500 GCA_015478945.1 Trachelipus rathkii
TATCCAGAATTTTTCAAACTCTTTGAAAATTCAATCTTCTTCACATCTCTCTCTTAAAAAAAAAAAAAAAAAAAATCTTCCAAATTCCTATTTTCTTCGACGGCTCTCCCGTCTCACCTGTAGAACAACATAAACATTCTTGGTCTGAACATAAACAATAAACTATCTTGGAAACCTTACATCACAACGGTTGCTAATGAGATCTGTTTAGGTTGCGGAAATTTTACTTCCGTAATTTACCCCATCTTCTATAAAAAGGATCTTATCTGCCCTCTTTGAGGTATTTGTTGTACTATGGGGGGCTCCGGTTCTCGCTCTTCCTGTTGGTATAGGGTGACCTTAAGGCTAAAAGATTAATAAACCTGTCCCTCTAACTTTCTACTCTCTTGACCCTTTATCACTGCGACCTGATGTTGGAGCTCTATCTCTTTACTATAAATGCTACAACGGCAAGTGGTCGAGGGATTTGACTTCACGCATTCCGCCACCACTGCATCGCCCTCGGAGCACAAGTAGTGTCCTACTTTCTCATGAATTATGAGTGAATATTGTAAACTCAGGCTTGCTCGTTTTGGCAGCCTCCTTCTACCAGCACCTCTCTCTGTAGAACTCTCCTGCCTTCATTGTTTTTCCTGCTGTATTTTTAATCTCCCTCCTCTTCAGACTCCGTCTGCGGTCACCTAGAGATTTGTATTAGGTTGTGATTGCGGTGAAGCTTTCCCAATTATTACTTGATTTTTAACTTTTAATATTCTGCCCAATTTCTTAAAAAAGAAGGCTCTGCCAGTGAGTGGTGTTTATACTATTATTATATATATATATATATATTATATATATATATATATATTATATATATTATATATATTATATATATATTATATATATATATATTATATTATCATATATATATATATATATATATATATATATATATATATATATATATATATATTATAATATATATATATATATATATATATATATATATATATAGGTCAGCGTTTGGATTGTCCGTCATATGTATCTTAAAAACTATTAATGCTACAGTAAACTGAATACATTGCTGGAATGCTGGTCCAATTTTATGGCGGAAAATGTAAAAAAAAAAATAACAAAAAATATATCTCAAAACTACAATAGCTACAGCGAAAGGAATACCATTTTTTTGGAATCCTGGTAAACTTTCACATAGGAAAATGTAAAAAAAATAAAAAAATAAAAAAAATTATTGTTATAATTTTGTAATATCGATTAGAAGGCCTATTTACGAGACCTTTTATTGGTTTCCCTATAAAAATAAATAAACTTTCTATTAAATTTTTTTTTTTTTTTTTTTAAAGAAAACCCAAGGGTATTCCGCCCCGATGGCAGGAGTCGGGGTCTCTCGGCCTTCCGGGGAACTACGGGGTAGGATTATTTCCCCCCCTCCGGGGAGGGTCTCCGGAACCCCGCTCTTTGGTATTTGGGTGTCGCGGGGGTTTCCCCGCCCCCTTCCCTACGGGGGTATGGAAAACATACCCCCCTCTGTTCCCCCGTCGGCTCGAGCCCCTAGTGGTGCCGTATAAAGCAAAATTTAAATAGAAAGTCTATTTATTTTAACGAGAAACCAATAAAAGGTCTCTAAATAGGCCTTCTAATCATATTACTATAATTATTAACAATAATTTTTTTTTTTTTTTTTTTTTTTTTTTACATTTTCCTATGTGAAATTTTACAAGGATTCCAAAAATGTATTCCTTTTCGCTGTAGCTATTGTAGTTTTTGAGGATTATATATATACTATATATATATTTTTTTTTTTTTTTTTTTTTTTTTACCATTTTCCGCAACCTAAAATTGGACCAGCATTCCAGCAATGTAATCCGTTTTACTGTGGCATTAATAGTTTTTACGATACATATGACGGAGCAATCTAAACGTATATATATATATAATATATCTTATATATTATATATATATATTATAATATATAATATATATATATATATCATATATATATATATATATAATATATATAATTATATATATATACATATATATATAGTTATATAAATTATATATATAATAATATTATATATATATATATATATATAAGATATATATACTATATATTTTGTATATATATATTAATATATAATCTAATATATATATATATATATATAATATATATATATATTATTATAATATATATATATATTAGTATATATATATATATATATATATATATATATATATATATATATATATATATATATATATATATATATATATAAAAAAAAAAAAAAAATATATTATTTATTATTAACATGCACGTAACAAAAAAACATAACAGGTACAGGAAAATAAATAACATTTTATTAATCAGGAGACATTTTTATCCATGAAATTAAAAAATAAAAAAAAAATAACGCTTTTGAAAAATTTAAAATAGTTAAAAATGTTGGAAAACTTGAATGATATTACCGTTTTCTGAGAATTCCAAGAAACTCGCTACTCGAGTGAGCAGCAGCAGAGGTGCCAAATGTTGATTTTTTTCTTTTTTAACTAAAGCAATTCCCCCGGGAAAACAAGAACGATAGCAAAAGTCGGGGTTTCTCGGCTACCAGGGGACGACGGGGGGACTTCGTCGCCCCCTGTCCCTCCGTCGCTCGAACCCCCTAAAAAGGCATATAAAAAGGAAAAAATAATATTTTCCTCCAAAGCGTAAAACTGTAAAAATACTATTTGGTCAACTTCTTGCTCCTCGGGAGGTATGTAGCGGGATTCAAGGTCAATTCACCCCGAAGCTGCACGATCAAAATTATTGAAACTGTATAAGTATAGGGCTAATAAATATTACGTTGAAAATAGTTTTTTTTTAGTTTCATCGATGAAATTGCTTGCTAAATCAAAATTTATTTTTTTCCCTGTAGCTGTTATAAATTTTTTAGTTACATGCATGATGCTTTCCTGGAGGCTGGCCATATATATATATAATATATATAATAATATATATATCATATATATATATATATATAATATTATTATATATATATATAATATAATTATATTATATTATATATATTATATATATATTATATATTATATATTATCTTAATATACGGTATATATATATATATATTATATATATATATATATATATATATATATATATATATATATATATACTATATTTATATATATATACGTATATATATATTATATGATATATTATAATATATATATATATATATATATATATAATATATTTATATTACATAAATAAGGTGCATTGACCGCACAGTTGAAAAAGTATGCTTTAAATTATTCTCCAAAATGAAATATTTGAAAAACAATGCCACAATACAAAATTATAGGTTGTATATATTATATATATATATATATATATATATATATATATATATATTATATATATATATATATTATATATATTATATATATGTGTGTTGTGTGTGTGTGTGTGTGTGTGTTGTGTGTTGTGGTGTGTGTGTGTGTGTGTGTGTGTGTGTGTGTGCTGTGTGATGTGGGCGAACAAATAATTATAAGCAAGAAAATAAAGTGTTTTAAAAAAAGAAAAGAAAAATTAATTAATGTGTAACTTTATAACTTATATATTTATTTTATGCTTTTTTAGTGATTATCTTTATCAAATACAACCAAAATAATAATCCTATCTTCTACAGACATGAACTGCAACAAGATTTTTTATATATATTTAATTCTTATTTTAAAAGCTTCTTTAACTGTTATCGTTGCAACGAATTATATATATATTATATATATAATATATATATATTAATATATATATATATATATATATATATATATATATATATATATATATATATATATATATATATATTATATATATATATATATATATATATATCTAGTATATATATTATATATATTATATATATATAGTAATATAATATACTGACTATATATATATATTATATATAATATATATATATATATATCTATATATATAAATATATATATATATATATATATAATGGTCAGCCTCTCCAGAAAGCAACATGCACGCAACAAAAAAACCATAAAACAGCTACTGGAAAATAAATAAAATTTGTATTAAATCAGGAGAAAGCTTATATTGTCATTAAAAAAAAAAAACCGCCCTTTTGGAAAAATTTAAAATTGGGTTAAAAAAATGTTTTGGAAACTTGTATGATATTACCGACTTTTTCTGAGAATACGAAGAAGCTCGGATACTCCGACTCTCTCCGAGGGAGCGCGCGAAAGGTGCCAAATGTTGGATTTTTTTTCTTTTATAACTAAGGATACCCCTACGGGTAAACAACAACGATGGACAGAGTCGGGGTTTCTCGGCTACCGGGGGACGAACGGCCGCCTGCTCGAACCCGCCTAAAACGGATAAAAAGAAAAAAAATTAACATTTTCTCCAGAGCAGAATAAAAACTATTTGGAACTCTTTCTCTCGCACTAAAGCAGAAATGGAAGGTTGATGAGACTGCAAGGTTGTTGAGAGCGTACTTTGCCAGAACAAAGATTATACTAATATTTAAATGGTGTTATTAATATAATATTAGAATAAAATATAATTTTTTTCTAAGTTTCATCGATGCGAATTGCTTGCTAAAATCAAAATTTTATTTATTTCCTGTAGCTGTTTAAATTTTTTTAGTTAACCCATGCATGATGCTGGTTCGGGAGGCTGGCCTATATATAATATATATTATATATATATATAATATATGTATATATATATATATATATATATATATCCTATTATATATATATTATTATATATAGTATATATATATATATATATATATATATATATATATATATATATTGCTGTGCCATCTTTAATAGATATATGAATATAAAAAATCCCATAAAACAAGACGTTTAACCTTAAACCCAATTAAAAAAAACAAGAAGTTCGTCTGTGATAAGAAAACTGAAGATGAAAGAAAAAGAAAAAAATAAAAACCGAAGAGTGCGAAGACGAACCACATCAACTACCTTTGAAGTGGAGGAGCAGTACAAAAGATAACAAAAATCTCCACTTCATAATTGGTGAACCCGGAAAGAAGAACACCCTCTAAAAGATACCTTCAGACATCGTCTTCACAAGATACCCTCTATATAAACACCTTTGCACAATCACGTCATTGGAAGGAATACAAATGCACAGATTAATATGTAATTCCTGTATTATATTTTCACAAGTAGTTAACCTTGAAATGTAAATAATAAGTATATTAGAGGTAAGCAGAGAAACACACGGTATTCTTATAATATTTAGGAAATGAGAATTGGGAATCAGTATAAAGAATTTTATTGCACCTTTACGATGCAACAGGCGCGTGGTCAGGAATAAATATATTTTTAACTTTCTGTCAAAAATCAAAATACAAATCAATATAAAAACATTACAATAATAAATCAATCAATATTAAATCAACAAATATTTTTAACACATTTATCTTTTTCAAACTCTTTGTTCATAAATTCACTGGTTGCTTTTTAAAAATAATTAATTTTCATATCAAATGAGTATTTCACCTTATAGTAGGGCAGGGCCTACTGTATTAACAGCATAGCTATATGCAATACCAAGTCCATTATTATTATTATTATTATTATTATTATTATTATTATTATTATTATTATTATTATTATTATTATTATTATTATTATTATTATTATTATTATTATTATTATTATTATTATTATTATTATTATTATATATAGTATATTTTTGTGATAACATTATTATTATTATTATTATATTATTATTATTATTATTTTATTATTATTATTATTATTATTATTATATATAGGGTGTCTCAAAATAATGTACTAACACTTTGAAAGACTATTCAAACTTTATTTATGAACATAGTGACAAGTTTAAAGGCTTGAATTACAGAACATACATGTATTTATAAAGAATCATGCTGCAATGGTTCAAATGAATGAGCCAATTGTCCAGACTCAGCTGATAACGCGAACCAATGGAGTCGCAAAACGACACGAACGTTCATTTGGAATGTCGCGTATTGTCTTTTCGATTTCAATTTCATGCATTTATCGTTTTGGTTTTGAGCCGAGTACAACTCTGTCTTGATGTACTCCCCATAAAAAGAAGTCCATTGGCGTGAGATCTGGGAAACGCGCAGGGTACTCAATACTACCCCTTCGTCCAATCCAAACGTGTTTGGAAATGCTGCATCAAGGTGAGCTCTTACATCGCGCGATGGTAGTGGGGAGGTGCTTCATCTTGCTGAAAGTAAATCACGTGTTATCAACCAAACGATCTCGTCAATGTGTGGACCGACCGACTCCGGCAGCAAGGTTAGGTACCTGTCCCAGATCGACGCTCCGTTTAAAAAAATACGGTTCTATGTTCCCAATGCTGAAAATCCCACAGCCACACAGTAGCCCCTGGTAGTTTAAATGGTGTTCAGTTTTAACATGGGGATTTACAGGAACCCAGTAGGTACAATTATGGCGATTAATCGAGCATTTAATTTAAAAGTGGCCTCATCGCTCCAGATAATTTTGTGTGGAAACCCTGCATCTTCTGAACATTTAGCCAGGTACCATTAACAAAATTGAAGTCTCCGGTTCCGGATCGTCTTCATTGAGAGTATGGAGTAGTCTTGGTATGTAACATTTCCAGCGTAGACGCTTCAAGTTGCGATGGACGCTATCTTTTGAGAGGTATGTTTCCCGAGCCGTTTGTCGTAGAGATTTTCTGTGGGGATCGGATGAAGGGGTTCCTGTACCTGCTCTTTTCTTTTCAGGGTTGGCGACCTGTCCGGGGTCGTCCACGAACGTTTCTTTCTTGTTGCGTTGTTGAAACGGTTCAACTGCTTCAAATTTCCTGCTCTGTGCGGGCAATGGTCAGGTGCGTGGTGCCGGTTTATCGAACTCCCTTCTAAACCGTCTTTGCACTTCCGTGGCGTTTTCCGGTGGTTTAATAGCTCATTAAGGACAAACTTTCTCTCTTGAAAGCTTAAAGGTTTGGGGGAATTCCCCCCCTTTTGCCATTACTGTTACAGTAGTTACACCTGAAAAAACAGAAAGCAGTCAAGTGTTAGTACATTTTTCTTGAGACACCCTGTATTATATATATATATATATATATATATATATATATACTATAGTAATTATATATATATATATATATTATATATATATTATATATATATATATATATATTATATATATATATATATAATGAGAGAGAGAGAGAGCAGAGAGAGAGAGGAGACGAGAGAGAGAGAGAGAGAGAGAGAGAGAGAGAGAGAGAGGAGAGAGAAGAGAGGATGAGAGCAGACGAGAAGAGAGAGAGAGGCAGCAGAGAGATAGAGAGAGAGGAGACAGAGAGAGAGAGAGAGCCAGAGAGAGAGAGAGAGGACAGACAGACAGAGAAGAGAGAGAGAGAGAGAGAGGAGAGAGCAGAGAGAGGAGAGAGAGAGGAGAGAGAGAGAAGCTGCTGTGGATTTTTCTGAAACCTTTTCAGAAATATAAAAGCAATGTAGATTGGTCACTCATATAACCTTCAAATTTATAATATAAAATTTTTGTAACATATATAAATTTCACCATGCTGGTTTTTTCTTATAAGACTTAATCTAATATATTGGTTGACATGTTCCATCCACGGATTGTACTCCAATAGGAACAGTCCATTTTATATCATGGGCTCAGATTTTTTCGTTGAATCTGTTATAAGATGCGCCTCCTTTGACATGAAGATAAGGTGATTTTGTTTTAGGCCGTTTTTATACAACGCTACGGTTGGCCGTTTGCCGTTGCTTCACTCGCCAGTTGAATGAGTCCAAAGAGTGATATATTGTTCATCCATATGGAACAACATAACAATATGAATTCAATATTGTTAACTTGCGTTTATCAGCATTTACATTTTATCAAGTGCTTGTTTTTTAAATTGCTTTGGTTTTGACTTTCACATAATAAAATCCAACGAAATTTCGGTAATTAGTAGTGCAGAGGGGTTGTCCACCCCCGATTTTTCTAAAAATCACAGGATATACTCTCTATCTAAAAAATAATAATGAGGAATAATGAAAACGAAAATCGGCAGTCTCTTTAGAAAAAAAGGTTACAGCCTCTCAGTTGTTTAAAACTCCCATAGACTTTTTTCATTTTTGATCTGTCCAAGGTTTAGGTTTCAGTTTACAGCCCTCTTAGTTCAGGTTATGATAAGTTTTTGTTAGGTTATAACACGAGGAAATCCTATGTAGATTTAATACTCTTGTCCATGACCTGAACTAGGAATGGCCCTAAACTAAACGAGCACGAGCCCACTAAACTTTTTTTTATAAGAAAGCCTATGTGGAAATTTTAAACTTTGAGAGGCTCTAACTTTTTTTCCTAAAGATTTAAATCATTTTCGTTTTTTAAGCTTCATTATTATTTTTTTAGAGTATATCCTGTGATTTTAAATTTTAATATATATATATATTATATATATATATATATATATATATATATATATTTATATATATATATATAATATAATATATATAGTAATTATATATAGTATATAATATATATATATATATATATATATATATAAGAAATTCCTATGGGATTTTTAACAACTTTGAGAGTCTATAACTTTTTTTCCTAAAGAGAGCGACGGTGTTCGTTTTCATTATTCTTCATTACACTACTATTACCGAAGTTTTTTTCCAACTCACATTTCATCTATAGATAAACCCTTCAATTATTAATTGGTTAACTAATTGATCAATTAATTGCTCATTAATAGTATTTCACAAATGATTTCAAACAAGGTTTCCTTGAGTTTATCTATCAAAAAATATGGATTATATTTTTCTCCTTTTAATTTAATATATCTATATTTTTCTTTAATATTTATCAAAATTATTCAAAATTAAATTTACTTTAAACTTTCATGTTTTCTTATAGTATCAATAATTATTTAGCTAACTTTCATCTCTCCAATTTAACTAAGACCTCTCATTGCATTTTCTTTATTTTCCTATTAGCATAATAAACCAATTGTTTCGCAAACTTTTAGAAAATTTTCCTATCTAATATATAATATATATATATATATATATAATATAATAGTATATAATATATATATATATATATATATATATTATATATATATAATATTATATATATATATATTATATATATATATATATATAATATTGCTCTCTCTCTCCTCTCTCTCTCTCTCGTCTTTCTCTCTCTCTCTCTCTCTCCTCTCTTCTCTCTCTCTCCTCTCTCTCTCTCTCTTCCCCTTCTCTCTTCTCTCTCTGTAAACTTATTGTGTACCCCATTTCCCTTCACTATCAACCATCTATAAATAGTATTTTTATTGCCCTCAAACACCTTGAAAGGTGCAAATAGTAACACTGTATTTTTTCTTCTAGAAATTCATCTTAAATAAAGGATGTTATCCTTAAACACACAGGTGATAAATAACCTTTTGTTGTTTGTAGTTGAATAGCTTTATAGGGACTCTGAAAATATGCAGTTATATGTTAATGTATATTTTCCTTGTTTTAAATACTTCTGTCCCAGAGTCCTTGTATACTTAAATATTACAGTAGAGTGCTCGGTAATTTTTTTTCCCCCTTTTGGGAAAAAGGTAAATTGCAAGCAAATCAACTAATGTAATTCAGACATAGTTTTCATCGAGAAAATACACCTAAAGACATTAGATCATGTAATGAAAAAAAAAGGCATTTTATACTCGAATAAACGTGAAATATTTGGCACTGCTATGAAGAGATCTAAAATTTTCTTATATAATATTTTTAGAGGAATGAAAATTTAAGTTCTTCTACAATTTTTTCCTTTACAATTGTCGAAAATAAAAGTTGCTCAAATTTTGAGTCATGTCTCATTGTTATTTGCCTAATAATGAAATGTATTAGATTTCACATATTTGAGGAACTTTTAAAAAACTAAATTTGCAAAACTGCATTGCATGATAAATAAAACAAGCAATTATAAACAAGTTTAATTATAGTCTTTATATATTTGTGTATGTATTAAAGTTTTTGATGTATCTGTATTGTTTCACTTTGTAACCATCTGGAACTGTACTGACTTTAAGTGGATTACTGTATTAAAGTGGATTACTCTCAGAATATGAGTACAATAATATAAGACCAGCTTAAAGTTAAAACCACAGCTTGTTGAGCCCATCTGTGAAATAGATTCAAATGCCGTTTCCCTTTTTTGTTAATTTAATCCGTTTTGATTCCGTCATAGGATGAGAATTTGGATAGTTGGGAGACTGGAGATATTTCAGTGAGGGATGAGGGAGATAGATATTTTCACTACTGAGATGTGTTTTCTGATATTATTTTGCAAGTTTGCGATTTTGGGACTATTTGTATAATTTTTTATTGTATATTTAAGCGAATAAATATGAAAATGTTGTGATGATTGATCGCACTGTTTTGTCTTATGGTGTCATGGTGAAAGAATGGGGAAAGGATGAAGTTATGTGCCAAATTTGTTTACTGGATGAGAGTGCTATGTAGATATTGCATATGTTGATGAAATGGTCTACTTCTATGTGTTTGCTTCTTTTTAATTGCTAATTAGATTTTTAGGGATAGATTTCGTTTTTCATGGGGTTACAAATTTAACAGGATCAGTTTAAGGTGTATACTGCCAAAATTCTCAAATGGAGCTATTTTTGGCCGCTGGTGCAAAGTACTGATTGCAGATTGTGAATAATTTATTTTGAGCAGGTCTAGCAGAAGTTTGAGTGCTGGACTTTCATGAATCTCTATTTCTTTGAATTGTTAGAGGAAGATGATCGCCCGAGAGTCATGAAAAAATGTAAATGGAGAAAAGGGAGACATTCTCACCGATTTGACTGGGGAAGGAAAAGTTGAGACATTTGAAGAGGATTCATGACTGGAGATCTTGAAGATTTGTTTCACATTAGGAATATAATCTATCCCAGAAGATCCCGAAGAGTTATTCTCAAATCATTTCGCCACCTGCAGGTGGTTCGCACTAATTTTGAAACACACACACACACACACACACACACGTACATACATACACATACACACACACACACACACACACACACACACACACACACACACATATATATATATATATATATATATATATATATATATATATATATATATATATATATATATATATATATATATATATATATATCTTTATCTTCTGCTAACTAATATATATATATACTTGACAAAAATAGATTTCCAACTCTAAACTTATATTTATCTGACGAATGCGCCCAGCAAATTTTACACTTTTTAAAATTTCAAGCTTTATTGTTACAAGCAAAAATAAAAACTATTAAAAATTCACTTCTACATAAACACATATATAATAATATAAAAAATAACTATATTCCCACTAGCTTTCGTCGGCTTCAACACGGCCTCTTCGAGTGATACAAAATCAGACAGAAGCTTCTACGTTGCCAGGATTCCAAAAGATGGGGAGTTTAACGATCAGAGTGGTTGTTGGTTATTCATTTTATTATCAGTCCTATTATAAAATCTTTTGTTTTTCATTATTAAATTCTGTGTGGCGTCTATGTTTACTTCTCCCGTTATTTTATTAAAGTTGTTACTGTTCTTTATGCAGAATGATTCGATCAATTTTTCTTTTGTTGTTACATCAGAGACAAAAATTATAAGGTACAATGCGACAGGGCACTATAAGCCATTGCTTACCGGTAACATTGTTAAATTTATTGGGCTTCAGAACTTTTAGTATTGTAAACTTACGTATTTGATGGGGGTAGTAACAATATTTTTAACACATAATTAGGAAGAGGGAACAGGACTGATAAATAGGTAATATTCTCTTCTTGACATTAACGGTTATATATATATATATATATATATATATATATATATATATATATATATATATATATATATATATATATGTATATAATATATATATATATATATATATATATATATATATATGTATATATATATATATATATAATTATATATATATATATATATATATATAATATATATATATATATGTATAATAATAATAACATATGTAACTATATATAACTCTTTCATAATAATATATATATATATATATATATATATATATATATATATATATATATTTACACATATATATATATATATATATATATATATATATATATATATATATATATATATATATATATATATATATATATATAATATAATATATATATATATATATATATAGCTCATTTCAAGTGACCCATTATCACAATTTAATAGGTTAAAGCCAGAGGTAAGAATGCTGCATGCTTATTTAGTATATTGTGAACATTTTAAAGCTTCTTATCTAGGTTCCATCTTTAGCTCTAACTTCTTCTTTAAAACACAATCAAAATATAAATTCATTAATTCGATATAAATAATAATAATAATAATAATAAATAATAATAATAATAATAATAATAATAA